>CAMOHE010026516.1:3003-24314 GCA_946598075.1 Artocarpus hirsutus
TCTTTTGTACATGCCTTGGGATTAGAGATAGAAGAGTTTGATGAACTCATAGTTATAGCTTCACCCTTGGGGCAGGTGTGTGTGAATAGTATTTGTAAAGCTTGTAAAATTAAGATTGGGGATGAGATTTTGAAAAGTGATTTGATTGTAATCCCCACGAGTTCATATGATGTAATCCTAGAGATGGATTGGTTGTCTAGATACAGTGCAATCGTAGACTACCAACTTAGGAAAGTAACCCTAGTGTCAGGTAAGGGGACGATAATCACTTACCAAGGAAGTGGTGATTGGTTAATGAGTGAGCATTTCCTAAGGGCATGTCTCAGAGGGCAGAAGAACGCAGCTTGCTATGCCTTTCTTATGAATTTAGAAGAAGAGCCCAGTGTCTCAAGAGGACATGCAGTGATTCCAATGGTAGACGAATTTAAAGATGTCTTCCCTGACGAGCTACTAGGATTGCCACCGCATCAAAAAATTGAATTTGGTATTGAACTATTTCTAAGGACAGCACCAATTTCCATAGCACCTTACCGGATGGCGCCAGCAGAAATGGAGGAACTCAGGAAGCAGCTTTAGGAGCTTGCTGATAAGGGATACATTTGGAATAGCATATCACCATGGGGAGTACCAGTTTTGTTTGCAAAGAAGCATGATGGGACTCTCAGATTATGCATAGATTATCGACAGTTGAATTGGGTCACAGTGAAGAATAAGCTCTGTAGAGGATTGACGAGTTATTTGATCAGTTGGGAGGCTCGTGGTACTTCTCGAAGATAGACTTGAGGTCAAGATATCATCAACTTAGGATTAAGGAAGAGGACATTCCCAAGATAGCTTTTAGGACTCAATATGGACATTTTGAATTTCTGGTGATGTCGTTTGGATTGACGAACGCTTCGGCAGCCTTCATGGATTTGATGAATAGGATATTCATGCCTTACTTGGACCAATTTGTGATTGTGTTCATCGATGACATCTTGGTTTATTCTAAGACTTGGGAGGAGCATGAGCAGCATCTTAGGATCATGCTTCAGACTTTACGGGAGCATCAATTGTATGCTTTGAAGGAGAAGTGTGAGTTCTGGTTAACAGAGGTCAAATTTCTAGGTCATGTCATTTCCGAGCATGGTATCTCAGTGGATCCGTCAAAGATAGAAGCCATAGTGGATTGGGAACGATCGAGGAATGTGGCAAAGATCTGTAGTTTCTTAGGACTTGCAGGATATTATAGAAAATTTGTGAAAGACTTTTTGAAGATAGCAGCACCGTGGACAAGATTGGTTAGGAAAAATGTCAGGTTTGAGTGGAACGAAGAATGTGAGTTCGCTTTTCAAGAATTGAAGAATCGGTTGACTTCAGCCCCAGTATTGATCATTCCCAATAGTGAAGAGCTGTATGAAGTTTACACGGATGCTTTAGGACACAGACTTGGGTGTGTGTTGATGCAGCATGGACGCGTGGTAGCATACGGATCGAGACAGTTACGACTTCATGAACAAAACTACCCTATTCATAATTTGGAGCTCGCAGTAGTAATTCACGCACTAAAGATCTAGAGATGTTATCTGTACAGGGTGACATTTTAGGTTTTCTCCGATCATAAGAGTTTGAGGTATTTGTTTACTCAGAGGGATTTGAACTTGAGGCAGCAAAGATGGATGGAATACATGGAGGATTATGATTTCACGCTGCAGTATCATCCTGGGAAAGCTAATGTCGTTGCGGATGCACTCAATTAGAAGTCTTTAGGAATTCTCGCTTGTTTGGCTCTTGAAAACTGGAAGAGGGATGCGATAGTGAGTAAGTTTAGGCTACAGTATCAAGAAGACTACGATCACGTTTTGGTGTACCACATGGAGACGACCCTAGCTCTTGTTCAGATGGTGAAGTAGAATCAATGGCAAGACTAGCATCTTTAGGGAATCTGGATGCGAATTCAGAACGAAGAGTAGTTTGAAGAATGAAGAATGCATGCGGATGGATCGTTGTACTTCAAGGAGTGTCTAGCAGTTCCAGCAATTACAGAAGTAACGAAGGCCATCATGGACGAAGCTCATAAGTCTTAGTTCGCTATTCATCCAGGGAGTACGAAGATGTACCATGATCTTAAGAGGCAATATTGGTGGAGAGGTATGAAGAAGGATATCCAGGAGTACGTGGCCAAATGTGCAACTTGTCTTCAGTTGAAAGCAGAGCATCAAAATCCAACAAGTCAGCTTCACCCGCTTCCTATTCTAGGGTGGAAATTGGAACATATTACGATGGATTTTCTTACTATATTGCCAAGGACGGAGCAGCGGAATGATGCGATTTGGGTCGTGATCGATAGATTGACGAAGTCAGCTCATTTCATTCCATTCACATCGACATGTTCGAGGAGGATTCTCAGGGAATTATATCTGTAGAACATAGTAAGATTGCACAGAGTTTCTTTATCCATTACATCAGATAGGGATACCAGGTTTAATGCCAAGTACTGGAGGAGCTTCCAGGAGGCTATACATATAGATTTGAACTTCAGCACGGCATTTCATCCTCAGACCGATGGTATGGCACCGTTCGAAGCGCTATATGGATGACCGTGTCGATCACCGGTGTGTTGGGCCAAACTAGAAGATAGAGTTATTCTTGGGCCAGATGAGATTCGTGATAGCAATGAGAAGATCATCATGATTCGGGATTGACTGAAGGCAGCTCAGAGTCGATAGAAGAGTTACGTAGATAGAAGACGTCGACCCTTGGAATTTGAGGTTGGAGACTTTGTACTCTTGAAGGTATCTCCTTGCAAAGGCATTTCACGATTCGGAGTAAAAGGAAAACTCGCACCAAGATATGTCAGACTGTTCGAGATTACCCAATGTGTTGGCGTGGTTGCTTATTGACTCAACCTTCCCCTAGAACTTTCACATGTTCACGATGTATTTCATGTGTCAATGCTTCAGAAGTGTCCACCTGAGCAGGATAAGATCGTTTTATTCCAAGACTTGCAGATTCAAGAAGATACGACATATGAGGAAGTGTCGATCCAGATTATCGATCGTAAAGTGATTAGGTTGCGCCGTCATGAGATCTCGTTAGTTAAGGTCATGTGGCAGCATCATGGGGTTGATGAAGCCACTTAGGAATTAGAGTTGAGTATGCGGGAGATGTATCCGCATTTGTTCTGTTTTTGAATTGATTTGTAAATTTCGAGGACGGAATTTCTTTTAAGGGTGGAGAGTTGTAATGCCTTGAAATTTATTAAGTGATGTTAGTGTGTTAAATGGTGAATTAGTGTGCCATAATGAATATTTTAAACTTAATTTGATCATTTTGTGAAATTTCTAAACTTATGATATTTTTGATTATTTTAATAATTTTTAATTACTCTTAATTATTTTTAATTGTTATTTTAAATACTGAAAACGAAACAATTTATCAAATGACCAACACGTCCCACTTTGGAAAGCCATGTGCGGGACGTGGTATTGATTTGCAAACTGCTTTTTATTTTCTCTATTTAACTTCCCCTCTCTCTCTCACTCTCACTCACACTCTCTCATTTCTCTCTCTCTCTCCCATGCACTCTCTCTCTCTCTCTCTCTCTCTCTCACTCTCTCTTAAAATATTTTGAACCAAAATTTAATTTCAAGCTTCGAGTTAGTGGATTGGAAGCTCGGGAACACGATTGAGCAACCACAAACACGATTTAAAGCTTTGATTCGAGGTTAGTTTCAAATTTTCTAAACTTTTTCAATTTTTTAATTTTTCTTGCATTTTGAAATCTAAGCTTTTCTAAGTTTAGAAATCTTTCAATCTTGGTTAGGTGAACTTAGAATGACTAGAATACAAACTTTGTTTCATCAAAAACAGATTTAAATCAAGATTTTTCATTTTTCTCCATTTTTCTCTATTTTTGGATTTTTTCAAAAATTTAGTTTAAAACTTGTTTTAAAGCATTAAAAAGTAATCTACTATATTTTTCTATCAATTATAATCATTACCCTTGCCTGAGAATTGAGAAAAATAGGTTGAAATTAGAAATTTGGGCTCGGGGAGGCCGAGACCCATGCTTGGAAAATTCTAAAATTTTTCAAGATCGACAGGCCGGATTCATGTGTTCGGCAAGCGGATTCATCCGACCGGCAGGCCGAACTTGGGAAAGTTCAACCTACCGGACTTGGCGTTCCGGCAGGCCGAGCTATGCAGTTCGGCCGACTGAACCAGGGGGACCAGCAGGCCGACCAGGCATGGTGAAATTTTGTGATTTTTCACCTATTTTTATCGTTTTGAACCCCAATTGAAATTCCAACTTTGTAAAATGATTTTATAAACTCAAATGGCACACTAGGACACCATGAGATGATTTAGTATCATAGGATATCTCAAGTTAGATACTGATAAGCTAAGTTGTTATATATTTAAGGTTGTACATGGATCCACGGAGCTAACGTATAGCGGACCGGGATTACGGTGTAGGATACCGACAAGAATATCGAGGTAGGACTTCTACCCCTTTCCTTTGGTAACCTGATTTAAAAATGATTTTTGACCAAAAAGGGATTTTTATTAAATGTTTTCAATAATTGATTAAAAGAGGATTTTATTGAATGTTTTCACAAACAGTAGGTTGAGGTGGTTTTCATAATAAACCTCATAATGAATGTACAAGATTGTATTTGGTAAAAAAGAGTTTTTTATAATCACGAAAAGAAAATATATATATATATAGATAAATATATTTTGGGGCATGATGCCATATCAAAGATCGGGTCGTGTAGTGCGTGACCTTGGGGGCAGGTCCCGAAACCCAGCTGGGCCACTACGGTGATGATTTACATATGATTTGCCTAGGAAAAGAAAATGGTATTCTTTTGGGTCGACCCATTTAATTTACTTTGGTAAGGAAAGCTTTTATTAAATTTTCATCTATTTATTTGTTTGTTCTATTTCAATTTCTACATGTTTATTCGATTAATTAAATTTCTTTTAAAGTTAAATATTTTTAAAATATAGTCCTACTGAGCCTTTCCCTCATGTTTTATTTGTTTTAAAATCTTACCCCTTAGGTGGATATCAGTTTAGGATTGGAGAAGAGTCCACTGACCAAACTTATGATCAATAGAAGATTTGGGTAGGTTGCATTACAATAATTCAAAGCATGTAAAATCTTAACTTTTCCTTTTATTTTGGACTGTGGTTGTATTGTAATATTGTCAATATTGTGTGTGTGTACAAGATGTGGGTCAGTGGGACCCATTCTCATCTCACCTTCTATTTTATTTTATTATTTTATTATCTTCTCATCGCCTGTTTTATCCTATTGTTTTATTTGTTCGAATATTATAACTGCTCGTTTTAAATAAACAATTTTTTTTTAAAATTATCACATTTTTATTTATAAATTTAATTCTAAAACCCAGTTTTTAACTAAATCTTTGTTTAATTAACTCAATTACTTTACCACGTCACCTCCCGTACTCCGGGGCGTGACAGTTACTCCACTAAAAACCTGAAACTAAACTCTTGAGATTATAGTGAAATTACTAAAAGAAAATAAGCGAGTACTCCATTGATATAATCATTACATATAAATCAGTCCTCCATAAATAGTTCATAATAAGAGCTAGGTTCAATATCTGTTTACCTCTCTTATTACATCTTTATCCTTGAGTTCTAATAATTCTCTAATAAAAGTTAATTCATAATCTTATTGTGAATGAGCGCTTTACTATTCAAACCTCGAATTATCACTCAAGAGAACTATTTTTCTAACTTCCATAAGAAAGGAATGGATTCTATATCTGTATAATATTATTCCTAGCCATTTATTAGATTATGTTTCTAAGATGCTAAGTTATGATCTGTGCTTAGACAAATCTTACCATGTGAGTCAAAAAACATAATATCATAAACAAGAGTCTAATAAATACTCAGGATTAAAGCTGTCAAATATATAATCATCATAGTGATAAATTTGAATACTGTATTTGTAACAGATGATTATTAGAGATTCATAATTTATCTGGTTCAGTCTTGTATAATCTCATTTTATAAAGTACCTCCAATCCAATGTCTCTACATTAATAGCCTGGATAAGACTATTTCATTCTAAATGAGATTGGACTATACTTGTAATATTTAATTAAAGATTTCAAACTTTAATTAATTATTACAGACTATTTAGATTATTATCTATATATTTTATCCCTAAGCATATAACATTTATATGCTAAATTTATAGTCACATAAATAATCATAGAATTTTCTTGATGCTTATAAAAGTATTCATAATACATATAAGCAACCAAAATAATTATTAAATGTTACTTTATTTATTTATTAACAATATATACAATGTCACAGCTTTTAAGGCATCAAACTCAATAGGAGAATGGTAACTTTCCTAAGAGACTTGGAAGTAGCCTTTGTAGGTCGCAATCAATAAGAGACTTAGAAGTAGCTTTTGAGCTGTGAAATCTGATGTTTGATTTCAAAAAGTCATGCCTAACTACTATCATTTATCCCGAAGTGTTTACATCAACGGTAACTAGCTAGAAAATAATCTCACCGCACAAAAAGGAAACAAGAAAAGCACATGGAGAAAGTTTCTATGCTCTTTCAAGGAAATAAGGTTAAAGCTTGGCTGGAAACTCCCCCTTCTCCCTCATATTTTTTTTCCTGGTTTTGGGGAATCAAGTCATGTCCTTGTGATTTAGACAAATAACCTAATTAAAAACACAGTTTGGTCGAAAACAATAAAACGTAGTAGAACATATACTACATATATAGGACGTCATCCATAGACTTTTTGGTTTTAGAGAACCTAGCTCTAAGTTGTTGAGCTCTTTTTTTTATTTTTTTATGATTTTATTTTTTTCCATTCTTTAGGACTTCCTGGCCCTTTCACCTTACAAAATATCCTGTCCTAATCGTGTTTAGGTCATGGGTCGAGCATCTTATTTCCCTCAAGAATAAGTAAGGGTATGAGCAAAAGCAAAGACCAGGGAACATAAAAGTCTAAAAAATTTAATTTTTAATTTGCAAATTATAAAAAAGTTCCTCCAAAACGTCAACAAACAAAAAACACTTTTGTATAAGTAGACATGTCATGTTTTCAATAATAATCAAGTAGCGTAAAATCACTTAAAGCAGAAGCAATAACAAATTACGAATATGATGGTTCTTGTGTTAAGATGCTTGCCTTCTTAGGAATAAGAATAGTCAATATAACCGACTTTATCTTTTTAGGTTTTCTTTTCCATTTTTCATTATAGCTCTTCTTTTTTTTGTTTCAGTTATTGATGTAACACTTATGTTTTTCTGATGGGCGTTTTCCTTGTAAAGAAGAGAATACCAACGGAGGGTAAAAATATGCTTTATATACACACAAACGTATGCTTTAGCATATCGGATAGAATATATGTAGATATTAGGAAACCCAAGCATGGTCTTTCTTATGAGAAACCACAAGAATCACCCCCGACAAGAAAGGGAGTTGAATTGCTTATTTATTTTTGCACGGAACAAAAAGGGACTTGGTTACTAGACTTGAAGTAGTATGTTCATGCATTGACAAAATAAATTGAACTTGGTAGCAAATTATTGGTTTTCACACACACACAAATAATTACTCCTATGTGTTATGGGCCTTTCCACCTCCCCAATGATGGCGTAACATGTGTTACCTAGCCTAAAGGAACGTTGGTATCTGACCAAAACAACCAGACCGAGAAGAATTGGACGAATCAAGACCGAGTGGGAGGACGCCAAAGACCTAAAGGCCCACCTCAAGTAAGCCCTTGGGCAAACCTCACAAACAGAGAACTAAAGTAAATCATAAGCGAATGGGCACGTGTCCATGTTGGGGAAACCCCTCTCAATGCAACACGTGGACTGTCATGCTCCCGAATCATTGATAGAAGATGGGGTGCCAAATCGCAAGAAAGGACAAAATGGGGAATAAGGAACATTCTTCTTGGGCCTTTCTCAAGAGAGAGAATAATACAAAGCCTATGATCCCAAAAGGGAATATGATGTGTCAAAGATTCAATGATTGGTAAACTAATCATTAGATCTTTGACAAACCTACTATAAATAGCTTGCTTACAAGAAGAAGAACTCTCTAGCTCAAATTTTGTAACGCCCTGAAATTTAATTAAGTGTTATTGGTGTGTAAAATGGTAGATTAGTGTGCCATAATGAATGTTTTAAACTTACTTTAATTGTTTTGTGAAATTTCCAAATTAATGTTAATTTTTGATTATTTTAATAATTTTTAATTACTTTTAACTATTTTCATTTGTATTTTGAATTTTGAAACAAAATAATTTGTCAAATGCCAAACAAGTCTCGTTTGAAATCTATGTGCTATACACAGTTTCTTACTGAAATCCACCTCCCCTGTTCTTTATTTAATCCCTCCTCTACCTCTCTTTTTCATTCACTCTCGCTCTCTCTCTTCACTTTCCCTCTCTCTCGTCTCTCTCACTCTCTCACTCACTGCCTCCTTTTTTCTCTCTTCTCTCTCTTTTGATTCAAAAACTTTTGAGTTTAAACTTCAATCCGTAGTCAAATTAGGAGCTTGGGAATCTGATTTAGCAACTACAACTTCGAATCAAAGACTAAATCAAGGTTAGTTTTTAAATTTCAAAGTTTTTTCAATTTTTCAATTTTCTTTGTGTTTTGAGATCTAAGTTCATTTAAGCTTAGAAAATCTTTAATCCAAGTTAGAGGAACTTCAAATAGCTAGAATCTAAGCTTAGTTTGAAGAAAAAATAGATTTAAATAAAATTTTTCATTTACCTCTATTTTTCTATTTTCGGATTTTGTTGGATTTTTCTATGTAAATTTTGTTTAAATTAGTTTAAAAGTGTCCTACTATGTTTTTCTACCTTCCATGAGTGTTTTGTATGCATGGGATTTGAGAAAATAGGTTGAAATTGGAGATTTGAGCTCGAGGAGGCTGAAGCTCGGGTTTTGGAAAATTCCATAATTTTTTAGTTCGGCAGGCCAGAGTCATATGATTGGCAGGCCAAACTTGGAAAATTTCGACAAGCTTGACTTAATTTGCCAATAGGTCAAACTACATAGTTCTGTAGGCCGAACCAAGGAGACCGGCAGGCCAATCGAGTAAAGTGAAAATTTGTCATTTTTATCCGTTTTTACTGTTTTGGCCCCGATTGAGATTTTAATCTTGTAGTATGATTTTATAAACATGAATGGCACACTAGGACACCATGAGATAGTTTAGAAACATAGGATATCTTAACCTAGATACTAATAGACTTAGTTTATATATATATATATATATTAGTTTATATATATATTTAAGGTTGTTCATGGTTCCGTGGAGCTAATGCATAACAGAGTGGGACTGTAGTGCTGAGTCATGATACCAGATATTGAGGTAGGACTTCTACCCTTTTTTCTTGATAGCAAAGTTTTTAAAAGATTTTGACCTTAAAATGATTTCTTTCAAAATATTTTCAATGAATGATTGAAAAGTGATTTTACGAGTTGTTTTTATAAACAAGCAGAATGAAGTGATTTCATAATGAACCATATAATGAACGTAAATGAACACACTCGATAAATGGGTTTTAAATAATAATAGAAATATATAGACAGGCATGATGCCATATCAAAGATCGGGTCGTGTAGTGCTCAAACTTGAGGGCAGGTCCCGAAACCCAACTAGGCCACTACGATAGTAATATATATATGGTTTGCCCAAGAAAGAAAAAAAGATACTTTCTAGATGAACTATTTCAATAAGATTTATTTAAATGAATTTATTTATTTCACTTTGTTTTCTAATTATTACTTTGAAAGGTAAATTTTGTATTTAAATTATTTATATATTTTTTTTACAAAAGTATAGTCCTACTAAGCCTTTTGCACACATTTTATCTGTTTTTAAAACCTTTTCCCCTAGGTGGAGTATAGGTTAGGATTGATGAAGGGTCCATAGAACGTACTTGCCAATAGTAGAAGACCCCAAGTAGGTTGTTGTATAAATTAATCAAGGCATGTATTATTTTAACTTCTCTTTCTATTTTAGACTATGGTTGTAATTTAAATATTGTTGATACTATGTGTGTGCATAAGTTGTTGGTTGTGGGACCCAATGCGTATTTCCTCCTTTTTTATATATTATTTTTATTTTAATTCATTTTGTTTTATCTTACCTATTTAATTATTATAAATTTTTGTTTAAAAAGGATTTTAAATTATCACTTATTTCTTAATTAACAAAATTTTTTAACTTGTGTTTTAATTATAATTTTACTTAATTAACTTAATTAAGCCATCACATCACCTCTCATACTCCAAGGCATGACAGAATGGTATCAGGGCTCAAGGTTATGAACCTTAGGAAATGTGCACACATAGGTGCGGTAATGAAATACCACTAACAGTCTAATTTTATTTTCAGAAGTAAGAGAATGGCACCTAGATGTCATTCGACAACTAACACTGACCCTAGAAATGATGAGGGCATAACGAGGGCCATGTTTGCTGCATTCCAGCAGATGGCAGCAAGGGCAAGACCAGAGGATTCCGAGGCTAGTCATCGGCATACGTACTTTAAGGAGTTTCAGTGTGCATCTGTTTTGACCTTTGACAGAAATAGAGACCCGTAAATGGCCGAATACTGGTTAGATTCAATTATGAAACACCTGGATACCCTTGGCGTGCAGGCAGAGTAGCGTGTGGAGTTTGTAGCCTATAAATTTGAAGGTGGTGCCAATACTTGGTAGAAGCAAGCTAAATGCCTAGAGAACAATGGGAACATAAGTTGGGACATGTTTGAGAAGCTATTCTATGACCGTTACTTTCTGCAAGGGTATAGAGACCAAAAAGCGGCTAAATTTTATAGATTACAACAGGGATATGTCAGTTTGGGAGTACGAGGCAAAGTTTAATGAGTTGGCAATGTTTGCTCCATCTATAGTGGCATTGGAACATAAGAAATGCATTAAGTTCCAAGAAGGGCTTAAGGATTCTATTTGATGACAGGTGATTACCCTATGACTTAGGAATTTTGGTAAGCTTGTATTGTCAGCTATATATGTGGAGAATGATTATACACAATATTGTAAGGATCGAGCAAAGGCGTCAGGAGGACCATAAAGGAGTGGCAGGAGAAGCTCCAATAGCCATCCAACTCAAGGGAAGAGTCAACAGCATAACGTGAATAGTAGAAGCAGTAGTTCATCCAACAGCGGGCGTAGCAATCCTTACAGCTTCCATTGTCACTATTGCCAGCAGCCAGGACACATCAAGAGGAACTGTCTAATCAGGAGTGTTCGTCTAGGACTTCAAGCCAGAGAAGGAGCCAGTCATCATTCTTAGCCTCAGACTCTACCTTCTCCTCAGCAATTCCCTCACCTCCAATTCCATCAGTTCTCTCCCCAACAATTGTCATATTTAACACAAGGACACTAGCCGTAGAACTTTCAATGTAATTCCCCTAGTATTGAGCACCGAGTACAGCTAGTGTGCAGTCACCTTCACTGCAGTAATATCGGCTGGCTAATCCAGGACCTAGCAATGTTGGTAGAGGAAAAGGAAAGCTCTAGTTCAGGTTCATACTATGACATTAGGGAGTTTAGATGCCCAAACCAGTAACGTGGTCGTCGATGGTATGATTCTAGTTTATTAGTCTGTAGCCCATGTTTTATTTGATACAAGTGCTACCCATTCTCTCATTTCAAGTTCTTTTGTATATGCCTTAGGATTAGAGGTAGAAGAATTTGATGAATCCTTAGTTATAACCTCACCCTTCGGGCGAGTGTGTGTGAATTGTGTATGTAAAGCTTGTAAAATAAAGATTGGGGACAAGATTTTGAAAAGTGATTTGATTGTAATCCCCATGAGTTCATATGATGTAATCCTAGGAATGGACTGGTTGTCTAGATATAATGCAGTTGTAGACTGTTAACTTAGGAGAGTGACTTTAGTGTCCGATAGGGGGACGATAATCATTTACCAGGGTGGTAATGATTGAATAATAAGTGAACGTCTTATGCAGACATATCTTGGAGGACGAAAGAACCTACCTTGCTATGCTCTTCTCATGAACCTAGAGGGAGAGGCCTAGTGCATCAAGAAGATATGTAGCAATTCTAGTAGTTGATGAGTTTGAAGATGTCTTCCCCGATGAGTTACTAAGATTACCACTGCATTAGGAGATTGAGTTTAGCATCGAGCTACTTCTAGGAATGGCTCCGATTTCTATAGCACCTTATTGGATGGCGCCGGCAGAAATGAAAAAATTGAGAAAGCAACTGTAGTAGCTTGCTGACAAGGGATATATCCAAAATAGCACATCGCCATGGAGAGCACCAGTTTTATTCACTAAGAAGCATGATGGAACCCTCAGGCTATGCATAGACTATCAATAGCTAAATCAGGTCACCATGAAGAACAAGTATCCTTTGCCTAGGATTGATGAACCGTTTGATCAGTTGGAAGATTCGCGGTATTTCTCAAAGATAGATTTGCGGTCAAGTAACCACCAGCTCAGGATTAAAGAAGAAGACATCCCCAAAACAGCTTTCAAGACCCAGTATAGACACTTTGAGTTTTTAGTGATGCCATTTGTGTTGACAAATGCTCTGGCAACTTTCATGGACTTAATAACAGGATATTCAGGCCCAATATGGATCAGTTCATGATTGTGTTCATCAATGACATCTTGGTCTATTTTAAGACTTGGGAGGAGCATGAGCACCACCTCAGGATTGTACTTTAGATTCTACGGGAGCACTAGTTGTATGCCAAGAAAGAAAAGTGCGAGTTTTGGTTGACAAAAGTCAAGTTTTTGGGACACGTCATCTCTGAGCAAGGTATCTCAGTGGATCCGTGTAAGGTAGAAGCCATAGTGGAGTAGGAACGACCAAGGAATGTAGCAGAAATCCATAGTTTCTTAGGACTCACAGGATACTATAGGAAAGTTGTAAAGGAGTTCTCAAAGATAGCAGCGCCGCTGACAAGACTGATTAGGAAGAATGTTAGATTTGAATGGGATAAAGAATGAGAGCTCTCCTTCCAAGAGTTAAAGGATCGATTGACCATAGCTCTAATGTTGATTATCTCGAATAGTGATAAACCATACGAAGTTTACACGGATGCTTCAGAATATAGACTTGGATGTGTATTGATGCAACATGGACGCATGGTGGCATATGGATCGAGACAACTACAACCACACGAGTGGAACTATCCTACTCATGACTTAGAGCTCATAGTGGTGATTCAAGAGTTGAAGATCTAGAGATGCTATCTATATGGGGCGACATTTTTAGTTTTCTCTGACCATAAGAGTTTGAAATATCTATTCGCTCAAAGGGAACAAAACTTGAGGTAGCGAAGGTGGATGGAGTACATGGAAGATTATGATTTCACGCTACAGTACCATCTCGGGAAAGCTAATGTGGTCGCTAATTCATTTAGTAGGAAGTCTTCAAGGATTCTAGCTTGTTTGGCTCTCAACGATTGAAAAAGGGATACAATAGTGAGTGAGTATGGGCTACAGTACTATGAAGACTACGATCAAGTTTCGGTGTACCATATGGAGATGACCCCAACTCTAGTTTAGATGGTGAAATAGAATCACTAGTGAGACCAGCATCTGTAGGGAATCTAGACGTGAATTCAAAACGGAGAGCAATTTAAAGAATGGAGAATACATGCTGATAGATCGCTATACTTTAGGGAGAGCCTAGCAGTTCCAGCAACTGCAAAAGTGACAAAGGCCGTGATGGATGAAGCCTACAAGTCTCAGTTTGCCATTCATCCAAGGAGCACGAAGATATATCATGATCTAAAGAGGCAATACTAGTGGAGAGGCATGAAGAAGCATGTCCAGAAATACATGGTCAAATGTGTGACTTGTCTTCAGGTAAAAGCCGAGCACCAAAAGCTAGCAGGTCAATTACAACCACTTCCTATTCTAGGGTGAAAATAGGAGCACATCACAATAGATTTCCTTACCAGTTTGTCGAGGACAAAGTAAGGGCACGATGCAATTTGGGTCGTGGTCGACAGGTTAACAAAATCAACACATTTCATCCCTTTAGGTCGACACGTTCAAGGAGAGTTCTTGGATAATTGTACCTGCAAAACATAGTATGATTGCATGCAGTTTCTTTGTCTATCACATCTCATAGAGACACCCGGTTCAACGCCAAGTACTGGAGAAGCTTTCAGGAGGCCTTGGGTACATATTTAAACTTTAGCACAGCATTTCATCCTCAAACCAATGGACAATCTAAGCGGGTCATTCAGATCCTCAAAGATGTTACGTGCATATGTGTTAGACTTCGATAGGAATTGGAAGGTATATTTGCATCCGGCAAAGTTTACACATAACAACAGCAACTAAGCGAGCATTGGCATGGCATCGTTCAAAGCGTTGTATGGATGGCCGTGTTGGTCACCGGTGTATTGGGTAGAACTAAAAGATAGGATTATTCTCGGGCTAGATGAGATTCGCGACAGCAACGAGAAAATCACTATGATATGAGATCGATTAAAGGCAACTCAGAGTAGGCAGAAGAGCTATGCAAATAGAAGACGCCAACCCCTGGAATTTGAGGTAGGAGATTTTGTTCTCCTAAAGGCATCACCTCGTAAAGGTATCATGCGATTCGAAGTAAGTGGTAAACTTATGCCAAGGTACTTTGGACTGTTTGAGATTACTTAATGCGTGGGTGTGGTTGCCTATCGCCTAGATCTTCCTCCTGAACTTTCACATGTTCATGATGTATTCTATGTGTCGATGCTTCGTTAATGTCCACTAGATCAAAACAAGATTATTTCATTCTAGGATGCATAGATTCAGGACGACATGACATACGAGGAAGTGTCAATTCAAATCAGCGATCGAAAAGTGATCAATTTATGATGTCTTGATATACCGTTAGTGAAGGTCATGTGGCAGCATCATAGGGTTGATGAAGCCATTTGGGAATTAGAATCGATCATGCGGGATTTGTATCCTCATTTGTTTTGTTTTTGAAATGATTTGTAATTTTGAGGGCGAAATTTCTTTTAGGGGTGGAGAGTTGTAACGCCCCGAAATTTAATTAAGTGTTATTAGTGTGTAAAATGGTAGATTAGTGTGCCATGATGAATGTTTTAAACTTACTTTAATTGTTTTGTGAAATTTCCAAATTAATGTTAATTTTTGATTATTTTAATGATTTTAAATTACTTTTAATTATTTTTATTGTATTTTAAATTTTGAAACAAAACAATTTGTCAAATCCCAAACACGTCCTGTTTGAAATCTGTGTGCTGTACACGGTTTCTTGCTAAAAACCACCTCCCTTCTTCTTTATTTAATCCCTCTGCTCCCTTCTCCTTCATTCACTCTCGCTCTCTCTCCTCACTTTCCCTCTCTCTCGTCTCTCTCACTCTCTTACTCACTGCCTCTCTCTTTCTCTCTTCTCTCTCTTTTGATTAAAAAACTTTTGAGTTTAAACTTCAATCCTTAGTCAAATCGCGAGCTTGGGAACGTGATTCAATAACTACGACTTTGAATCAAAGACTAAATTGAGGTTAGTTTTCAAATTTCAAAACTTTTTCAATTTTTCAATTTTCTTTGTATTTTAAAATCTAAGTTCATTTAAGCTTAGAAAATTTTTAATCCAAGTTAGAGGAACTTCAAATAACTAGAATCTAAGCTTAGTTTGAAGAAAAAGATAATTCAAATCAAATTTTTTCATTTTTCCTTTATTTTTCTATTTTTGGATTTTATTGGATTTTTCTATGCAAATCTTGTTTAAATTAGTTTAAAAGTGTCCTACTATGTTTTTCTACCTTCCATGAGTGTTTTGTATACCTAGGATTTGAGAAAACAGGTTGAAATTGGAGATTTGAGCTCAGGGACCCTGAGGCTTGGGTTTTGGAAAATTCTAGAATTTTCTAATTCGGCAGGTCGGATTCATACGACCAGCAAGCCAAACCTGGAAAATTCTGACAGGCTAGACCTGATTTGCTGATAGACCGAACTGCACAGTTCGGTAGGCCGAACCAGGGAGACCAGCAGGCCGACCAAACATAGTAAAAATTTGTCGTTTTTCATCCGTTTTCATTGTTTTGGACCCCGATTGAGATTTTAATCTTACAGTATGATTATATAAACCTGAATGGCAAATTAGGATACCATGAGATAGTTTAGTAACATAGGATATCTTAACCAAGATACTGATAGACTTAGTTTATATATATATTTTTAAGGTTGTTCATGGTTTCGTGGAGCTAACGTATAGCAGAGCGAGACTATGGTGCTGAGTCGTGATATTAGATATTAAAGTAGGACTTCTACCCCTTTTTCTTGATAGCCAAGTTTTTAAAAGATTTTGGCCTTAAAATGATTTCTTTCAAAATATTTTCAAAGAATGAAAAGTGATTTTACGAGTTGTTTTTATAAACAAGTAGAATGAAGTGATTTCATAATTAACCATATAATGAACGTAAATGAACACACTCAGTAAATAGATTTTAAATAATAATAGAAATATATAGACAGGCATGATGCCGTATTAGAGATTGGGTTGTGTAGCGTGCGACCTTAGTGGCAGGCCCCAAAACCTAACTGGGCCACTACAGTGGTGATATATATATGGTTTTCCCAAGAAAGAAAAAAGATACTTTCTAGAAGAACTGTTTCAATTATTAAGATTTATTTATTTCATTATGTTTTCTAATTATTACTTTGAAGGGTAAATTTTGTATTTAAATTATTTATCTGTTTTTTATAAAAAGTATAGTCCGACTAAGCCTTTCGCACATATTTTATTTGTTTTTAAAACCCTTTCCCCCTAGGTGGAGTATAGCTTAGAATTGACGAAGGGTCTATAGACTAGACTTGCAAGCAGTAGAAGACCCCAAGTAGGTTATTGTATAAATTAATCAAGGCATATATTATTTTAACTTCTCCTTCTATTTTGGACTGTGGTTGTAATTTAAACATTATCGATACTATGTGTGTGCACAAGTTGTGGGTTGGTGGGACCTAACACGTATTTTCTCCTTCTTTATATATTATTTTTATTTCAATTCATTTTGTTTTATCTTACCTGTTTAATTATTATAAATTTTTGTTTAAAAAGGGTTTTAAATTATCACTTATTTCTTAATTAACTAAATTCCTAAACTTGTGTTTTAATTATAATTTTACTTAATTAACTTAATTAACCTATCATGTCACCTTCTGTACTCTGGAGCGTGACAGATTTCATATACCAAAATACACTCTTCTCTATTATTCTATTCAAAATATCTCTATTACTATTTGGCTAAGCTTTCAAGTGTTTCTACAGATTTGTCAAGAGCAAACGGAGGGCAACAAAGCTAGGGCCATCTCACCAGAGATCATTAGAACAAGTGTGAGGGCATTGATATTTGGAGATCTATCCAAACATTTAGCTGCCGTCTGTGGAAAAGCATTTGGGTGTCCATGGAAGGCATCACTCACTGGTTTTCTTGATCATAACCTCTATTCATACAATACAATCGATTTTATTCTATAAACTCAATCTTTAACTTGGATTTACAAACAAACGTCACTTTAGTTTAGATTTAAGCTCATTTGTTTCATCTTTCACCACCTTTGCTTCATCTTTTAGCTCTTGGAATTTTGCAAGCGTATACACGTGCGTTTATTCTAGATTAAATGAATGTGATAATCGTGATTTGAAAATTGATGTCTCATGATATCTTTTACATTAACTTGCATTATTGCATTTATTGTTGATGGAATTGGTTATCTATTTAAATGTATTTATAGTCTTGAAATATATTTATAGTTGTTGTGATAAGCATATGCCTATGTTTGCCTCCTTAAAATGATACTTCACCCACATGCATTATGAGTATTTGCAAGATATAAGTTAAAAGCTACATAAAAAGATAAGGCTCGATAAATTTTTTCTTGCTTAATCAACCTATTGGAACTCTTGATGGATCGTTCATCTAGAATCCTTTTCCATAAAATAATCTATCTATATATATTTTTTATTTTTTTTCACGAAATTTTTTGACTCGGAACCTTTTTTTGCATTAAGGTGTCGCTAATTTTTGTCGTCCTTTGATATAACCCACAATGGACAAATAACCCGAGCATATATAAGCTAGGAGTGGCCAAAGTTCGGTGCAAAAGAAGGCATTAGAGGGACCTAGCAAGAAGCTCGAGGACACGCTCTAGACTATGGTCGAATATCAGCACTTCATTAAGGCACAAATAGAGGATCAATGCTGATAAAACGCGGAG
This sequence comes from Artocarpus hirsutus, assembly GCA_946598075.1. Taxonomy (NCBI): domain Eukaryota; kingdom Viridiplantae; phylum Streptophyta; class Magnoliopsida; order Rosales; family Moraceae; genus Artocarpus; species Artocarpus hirsutus. The sequence continues at coordinate 21,269 of CAMOHE010026516.1, forward strand.
TTACGTGCGATGTTGCAGGAATACCTTGTCGCCCAAGATGAGAACCCTAGGGAGGAAATCGGCAAGAACACCTTTCCTCAAGGCGAAAACAAGAACGCAGTAATCCTTGCCAAAGACCAACAAGTCGACCAGTAGCCTAACCAAATATTGAACCAGGAAGTTCGCATTACAAAAGAGAGGCCTAAACAAAATATTTGCTGAAGGCTCTCAAACTAATATGGTGTCTTTAGGCACTTTCGAATTCATTCACAAAGAAATGAGGAGGGGAAAGAAGAGCTATACCTCGAAGTATAGAAAAATGTAGGAGGCATTCAAGGCCTTAACCCATCAGAACTTGTAATCTAGGTTGCAAGGGGGATCATGTAGTATTCCAATACGGAAACAAGATGATGATAGTAAGAGCAAACGATGCTTTGATCTACAAAGTAATTCTAGCATAGCTGACTAGACCAGCCTCAACCTGGTTTAGAAAATTCCTAGTCAAAAGCATTGATAGCTTTACAAAGCTATACGAGATGTTTTTCTCATGGCATATTTGCAAGAGACAAGGGCAAGCCACGGTAGCTAACTTGTTTTGGGTTTCTCAAGGGAATGGAGAATCTCCTAAGGACTTCCTTGCTTGATCATGACTGAGGTCCAATTGATCGACAAATATGATATGATGATCGCAACTCAGGCTTTCTCCAAAGGCTTGACCCCTAAATTTGACTTTTATTTGGACTAATTGAAGGTGGCTCCCCTCGACATGACCAATATGATTGCCTGGGCCTAAGGTTCCATTCGAATTGAGGAAGACCAAGCTCGACATGGGATGATTTCTATGATTTTGAAAGGCTAAAGTCCACAAGGTGGCCATAGATTGAAAAGACTGAATTATAAGGACAATGCTTGATCCTTACAAGATCAATGGCTGAAAGGACCGAGAAATGATGACAGACCGAGAACCACCTTTCGAGCTAAAGACAACACTAGAAAAGGTCTAGGAATAGAATAGATAGCGTCAAATCTTTCTAGATCCCAGCTTGTTTTGAACACTAGATGAGCAAAAGGACAAGTCAAAATTCTACCCGTTCCACAATAATTACGTCATATAACTAAGGAATACCGATTCCTGAACGAAAAGATTTAGGCTATGGTCTTCAACGGGCAACTCATGTATTACAAGAAAGAAAATATGATGGTGAATGAAACACCGAAAATGGTGGAGCAGGCACTACCTAAGGTTGAAAGAGAAAATCAGATCCATAGTTTGAGTGGCACTCTTAAATACATACCCATTATCTTGGGACACCCAAAGAAAGGTGATAAACAGAATAAGGATGAAAGAAAGGAGAAAAGGTGTAACAAGAAATTAAAGAAGTTCGAGGCCTATGGTCGTAGGGTCTAGTTTGTCTCCAAGCAGATAAAACCCATGGTGCCAATCACCTTTACCTAGTAAGACTTACTTGGGATTTATCTACCACATGATGATCCCCACATCGTCGGGCTACAAATCAGAGAATTTTTCGTCAAACGAGTAGTAATTGATGGGGACAGTAGGATCGATGTCCTTCTTAAAGATGCGTTCATAAACATGGCCCTTATCTAAATTTTGATATCTCCAAGCGCCTCGCCTTTACTTAGGTTCAACAACACTAGTATCCAACCCATAGGCTCAATTGTCTTCTAGTAATAACAGCCAAATGAGTAGTTGAAGTCGAGTTTCTAATCATTGGCACACCCTCTCCCTTCAATGCCATCATGGGCAAAGCTTGGATTCACGCTATGCATGGTGTTACTTTTACGTTGCATCAACTGATAAGGTGCCCATCTCTAGATAGAAGTTATACCATTGATATCTAAGCAAGCAAGAAAGACATCAAAAAGTTGCTACAGTTTGGCCTTCGGTGAGGATGCTGCTAAGAGGGCCCTCGAGGCTCCAATTGGGGAATTATAGCAACCAAAGGGTTATCTACTAGCCTACATGAAAAATATACAGGAAGAATCAGATGAGTAGAAATCTATTGAAGAGCTACTCGAGGTTCCCCTCAATGAAGCAGTGCCAAATAAGATATTGTTGGAAAGGACCGAACTCGATGAAGGTGACCGTCATGCCCTAGTCGAATTGTTACATTAGTATAAAGATATTTTCGCTTGGTCACATGAAGATATGCCTAGAATTGATCCCAAATTTGCTTGTCATAATTTGAACTTGGATCCTATATAACCCTTGGTCAATCAGAAGCTAAAAAGATTTGCTCCAAAAAGAAATCAAGTAATCGATGAAAAAGTGGATCAACAATTAGCTGCTAGATTTATCAAGGAAGTAAAATCCCCCGCTTAGGTTTCAAACATCGTCGTCATGAAAAAGAAGAATGGAAAATGGAGAGTGTGCATTGACTTTACAAATCTAAACAAAGCTTGCCCAAAGGATAGCTACCCACTACTCAAGATTGACTAGATAGGCGATGCCATAGCTAGATATAAGCGAATAAGTTTCCTTGATGCGTACTTTGGTTACAATCAGATTTTGATGAATGAAGCAAATCAAATTTACACCACGTGTACCTATAAGTGAGGACTTTTGCCCGCATTGTCATGTCATTCAGACGAAAGAATGCTGGAGCCACGTATAAATGAATGATCAACAAAATGTATTCCAAAAGACTCAAAAAAACAATGGAAGCCAATATTGATGATATGGTAGTGAAGTCAAAGATAGCTCAAGTGGCATCCAGCCCGGGCGTACTCCTTCAAGCCTCCATAGGACCCACCTTACGGGGTCTCCGGACTTATGGCTCTTATTGGTAGACCATCCCTGTGTTGCCTACTTATCCGTACTGTCCCCTCTAGGGCCCTCTAGCCCCTCAGGGTTTTTTTTTTCGCATCCCTTGGGTTCGAACCTCAAACCTCCCTTAAGAGGTTCTTATTTCAATCTTGAGTACCAATCGAGCTACAACGCAATTGGTACTCGAGATGGAAATAAGAACCTCTTAAGGGAGGTTTGAGGTTCAAACTTGAGGAACGCGAAAGAAAAACCCTGAGGGGCTAGAGGGCCTCATAGGGG
>CAMOHE010026518.1:0-33148 GCA_946598075.1 Artocarpus hirsutus
AAGTTATAAGTTTTATATTGCATTTGTTATGCAATAAGTTTTAGAGTACTAGTTAGAATTTGCAAATATGTTTGCATATGACATGTTAGCATTTGATATGCTCACTAAAGTTAATAAGAAAGTAAAGTAAAGATAAAAAAAAAGTGTCATACTAGCCTCCTTGATGTGAGGTATACAAGTAAAGTTAAAGTTTGACTCCTTGATGTGAGGTACATGACCTTGGAGTTCGATGGTCTTAAGTCTTCCACAAGAGAAGTATCATGTTCATGATCTCATAATTAATGATGTTGGTACGAACACTAAAGTTTATAAGATAAAGAAAGCTAAGGAACAAAGACAAAAAGTTAAAGTAAGAAATGAAGGTTCATAAAATGCTCATAAGTGAAAGCTCATAATTGAGCATAAATGAATCATGCATTTTGATTTTGCCTGTATTCCTTATTATAAAATGTTTATGTGTTATGTTTATGAAAAACATTCTGAGAAAATGTTTTACGTTAAATATTTATGAAAAACATTTTCATGTTTATAAGAAAAGGTTTATGAAGGACATTTTAAGAAAAATGTTTTAGAAATGTTTAAAGAAAAATGTTTATAAAACACATTTTAAGAAAAATATTTTTATGAGAAAAGCTTATAAAGCATGTTAAAATGATTTGTGAGATTATGTTTAAACTTACTGAGTAAAAGCTAATTTAAAGTTCCTTCATACTGTACGTAGTCCTACGGATGACCATTAGAACCTGTTTGAAGAGCTCGGTGCTGTGGAGAACAGATGCAAAGATTTAAGTATAGATACCACTACAGTATGCTTTCGCTAGCTTAAGACAATGTTTTCTCACTATATGTATAGTGTTTTCAAAGTTTAAGAAAGTCAAAGTTTTAAGATATGTTTTCAAAGTCTAAGTTATATTTTACAAAATGTTTCATATAATTAAAAAAATTTAAAAATTTATTCCAGGATTTTTCGTACTAAATAAGTAAGATTATTGTTTACGAAATGAAATTAAAGAAACTTAAGTGATTGCCCGAAAATGTGGGTTTTTCACATGGGGACTCTAAGGTAGAGATACTAATATATACCTAATGGTGTATATAATTGTTTAAACCTTAGGTGAAACTGATTTGTTGGTAGTTTTATTCCTCTAAATCAAGCGACTTTGAATGACTTCAATCCTAAATGGATTTATTAATATTTTTCATTTATTTTGATATGCAAAAGATAGAATCTGATAATCGAAAATTCTATGTGGGTATGTTAAAAGCATAACTTCATAGAATCTGATAATCGAAAATTCTATGTGGGTATGTTAGAAGCATAACTTTTATTTAGCGAATATATCCTACAGCATAGATCATCTCATAAAATATCTAAGATAGAAATAGAAATCACACCTTGGACAAATTGGTGGACACGTTAATACAAAATCTTGATGATAAATCCTATCATTATTGACTGCAGTAGGTGAGTGGATATCTTGTACACTACAATAATTAAAAATGGATTGAAAAATACAAACAAGAAATCAATATTGAAAAAATCTGAAAGTAAATTTTCCTTGAATTAGCTTTGATTTCTATAATTGTAGAAATCTCCTTGAATGCAAATCACACAAGAAAATTCTAGAGTTTTTCTCTTAGTGATTTTATCTCAAGAAGGAGAAAGAATATTTAGTGCAAAATTTTTGTTTTCCACCTAGTTCAAAAAATCGAATATTTTAGAATTTTTCCCTTCAATTAATATCAGAGTAAACTCATATTAACAAATGAGATAACGGCAAGAAATCGCGACGATAAACTTAGGCCGATGATAGGGTTGGGATGAGAGAAGCATTGGGGTTAGTCCTAGGCATGTGCCCCACTAAGAAAAACAAATTAAAACAAATCATGCTTCTATTAGTTTTTAACACGTGCCCATTGGTTTTCTCATTTTTCACTTGTATATTTTCTTTTATATTTACTTCCATCCTCAATACTAGTTCAATAATTTTCATTCCTAAAGTACTAGGAATAAGCATGCAATTGTCCCTCGAAGTAGAATGATTTCAACGTGGTTTTATAGGGCTTTTTTTTTTTCTTTTTTGCAATCAATTATAATGACTAGATGGACAACGAATGCCAAATTCATGGTAGATCACTGTGCAGCCCGTTTCATGAAGTTTCCTCCGAAAAGTACGGAAAATAATTCTTTACGGAATGTTTGGCTTCAAACTTCAGCAAGCTAGCTTACTATCCAACCAAGATGAAGTATTTGTATGGACCAAGACCGAACTAGATTGGTTAACGTAAAATTTTAAGAATATATGCCTAACTATGCAACAACTACCACACACATATATTGCAACAACTCCAATCAATGTTTCTCCAACCGCAGAGATCAAGTGGTGGTTGGGAACAAGGGAACCATAAACGAGATCGGATGGACTTAGAACTGCATGAGGATAACATAAGAAGAAAGTGAAAAGTTTGGAAGGGATAGACCACAACATGTAAACTTTTCCCAAATAAAACTAGTAGAGGAAATCCTGTGGACTTCGAAGCAACCCATGCATGCTAAAATTCACAAAACACACCGACATGCTCACAAAATATATGTAAACCTATTCATAATTTCCCATCAACAATGCATGCATGAGTAGGAAGGAGTCTGCCGACTGGTATTTCACTCAAGTAGCCCAATTCACAATTATTCGTGCCAACACAATGACACAGACAACGATTTCAATGTCAGTGATGACTATCCCAACCACTAGTTTCCATTACAACTAAAGTAAATACAATTTCTTGAGCCCTCAATGCCTATTCTATAAATACGTCGTTTTATGTCACTGCCATATTTCACTATTAATATTATCACAAATCAACTACATAATTTTACGATTCCCCAGTCAAATAAACTACTTATGAGAACAGCCGGTTCCTAATATACTAAACCCCACTCAAATAAAAACAATAACAGCAATTTCTCAAGCATGCTATTAAAATAACCATTCATATTCATCTCAAAACACATGCCACGTTTAGTAAGGACGGTCCCAAATTAAGGACCATGGAGCTCGCCGACGTATAGACACACACACACACACACATGTATATAATTATATTTCAAGATTTTTTAGAGCAAAATATTCGATCAGTGTTAAGAACCACAATAATTGGAGCCCTTATTTGCAGATGCTCCATCTTCTGTTAATTTATGATGCTCAGTATATACCGTGGATGATGTACATAGCATTATTCTGCATCCCAATTCCCTTCTGACAATTTTGGGATTATTAATGGCAACAATACAAACGCAATCATGCTTTCTTCGTGCACAAAACTTCAGATTTAAGCCAGACTTCTTTTGACTCGACGGCAAAGTAAATTCAAATCAAAACCTTTGTCAACGTTGCTCTTTTTTTTTTTTTTTTTTTTTTTTTAATAGAGAAAGAAAAAAGAAGACATCAACAGTAAAAAGGGCATGATTTTGCTTTTGGGATAAAGACAGCTTTACTCACCTCCAACAAGAAATTGAGTCCCCCTCCCATCTTAATCATAACTCATCATGGTCTCCATTTTCTTTCGGCTACCACTAATCTATTCTATGTAGTTAGGAGAGCAAACATCTTGTCACCTTCTAATAATTTTAATTTGCCCTTACATTAATAGACGATATTGTTTCCTTGTCGATAATCTGATCTCTATGTGCTACATTACTGGAAAAGGATTCTTTTTTTTCCCTCTTTTACAGCATTTACGAGAATGGAAATGTTACAGCAGGAGCTAGCTAGCGTATAATCCGTTGATAATCTATGACTATTATATTAAAATGTCATACTTTGTCTAAATTAATATTGGACATAACGGGTCCAGCCGAACAAGGTCATTCGGCGTGGAAAAAATTTTATCCTTCCAGACAACTTCTAGCTGCTCCTGGCTAGCTTCTTTGTGATTTCTTCATAGGCCTAGAAATATATAATAGAGAAGCGTCACAGGCAAAGAGACTAACATGCCAAAGATGACCCTGCAAAAGAAAAACAAGCATTAATTTCTTTGTATTGGAATCTGACCGGAATAAAAAATGCTATATGCAGGTGCAGGGGCGGAGAGAAATGCAAGTGAAAGGGTTCACATGCCCCTACTTATATTTGAAGGTTCACCTTATATCCTTAATTTTTGTATAGAATTTTAGTTATACCTCCGCCTTAAAAGAAAAAAATATAACTATATCCCCGCTCAATAGTTAGAATATATAATTTTGTTTCTATTCTACAAAAAAATTGCTGATGTTTTACTATGCTTTGCTTGAATATATTTTCTGGTTCTGTTATTGATTGTATGTTTGAGGGTCTCACAAAAGTAAAACCACCAGTTTGGGACCTCCTCATTCCTCATTGGAGAATAGAGTTATTGCTCAAATGAAACAACAGTTGATTGATCCATATTCACTTACTAATAACGTTATAGAAATAAGATTTATGGACGCTGCTATGGTCCTCCCGGGAGGCCATACATTCACCCCCGACATATATAGAAATGCAAAAAATAACTTAATATTTATTCAACGTAACACTTATATTTAAAATATACAACTCCAAAAAATTTAGTTATTTCTAACGTTCTATTTTTTTACCATCTGTATATTGTTAAATAACAAAATTAAAGGTTGAATAATCATTTAGAATATACTAAATTTCTTAATGTTACATATTTGTAACATCCCTATTACATTAAATAAGGGTCATGTTGCATTAACATAACAGTTACATCATGTTAAATAATCATATTACATTTTTACTCTGTATCCTGTGGTGAATGTATATTTTTAACTAGTAGTATGTAGGTATACATGATACACAACTTGTTTATGGACAAATTATTAAGCACTTGGCTGAAATGAAAGGTAAGAGGGTGCTAGCTAGTTAGCCACTGCGCCTAAGTATGCAACTTCAGCTTTAAATTAACTCTCATACCAAGAAATCAACTTATTTAAAAATTTTGATTTTTAATTATGTGAAAAAGAATTAGAGATGGAGTGATTGCTCTTTCAACACATTTGTGTTAAACGAGAAGGAAGATTTATAAAAGGAAAATGTTTTCATACAGTTAAGGGGAAAAAAAAAAGGAAAATGAGTTTTCACTGTCAACTTTTGAAGCAAGTTGTCGGAAACAAGATATCAGGCTCTTTATCAGTCCCTTTATCATGAGATATATACGTACAGTGAGCCTTTACAGCAGAAGATGTATTTTTGACCCTATCCGTATCTGTTGTTATTTTTATTATTGGATGGCTTTTAAATGGTCTAATTTGCTACTATATATGTTAAAATTTATAGCGTATAAGCAAAACTATTTCTCTACATATATCAGACTATTAAAAAGTTAATTTAATATTTTAAAATGACAAGATCTATCTGTAGGGCTAAAATATCTATTATAAATTTTTCCTTACAATAATTACTGAGTTCATATATGTAGAGCTACTCTCTAAACAAGAAGAAAATTGCGAGTGGCTTAATTTTTTTTAAGGTACTAATGATAGGGTAAGTGTTTTGGCATTACTAGCAAGTCCTGTTAATTTACTCGTTTAATTAGCTTTTAAACAGTTTGATATGTTGACTATTCATGTTAAAAATAGACGACGGATAACACATTTCAATCATAAATTATACCATTAAAAAATTAATCAATGATAAAAATAACATGGATAAAATTAAAAGTCCAATTTTACTATAAGTTTTGCCTTTTTCCCCCTCCAAAAGTACTATTTAAAAGAAACTCATGTATTGATGGCGAACGTGAAAAGTTAATTGACTTTTTCAACCAATGCAGTGGAATTCCTTTAGAAAGAACCGATTAGATGTAACAATTATTCCTGTTATTAACCCCTACTACCCTAGGATAGGTTCATAAATGAACTAGGTTGTTCATATGGTACCATTTCAAACATTATAATCATGAAAGAAATTAGGTAAATGCTTATATCCATCTAGGAAAACAGATGATGAAAAAAGCCATGTTTATCAATACTAGTGATTGGTGGTTGTATTAACACCGAAAAATGCTAAATGGCATCGTTAAAACCCAACTTCCTCACGACTTCTTGTTGGATGACACGTCTTATATTTACAAGGTTTAGTTTTGGTGCCTTATATATGTTTTACTTGAACGATCCGTATATTCATTAAGTTGAGGTAGCAGTATAATTAGGATATTTATCTTTTTATACCACCGTTTATTCAAAAGCTATGTTTTTTGTTTTTATTATATCAGATGTATACTTTCAGATTAGATTTAATTCATAAATTTAAATTTTATTAATTTTGACTTTTACAATGACCAAATTACACTTAAGTAAAATAGAAAAATAATTAAAATTTTAAAAAATAAGGAGAAAATAAAAACAAAAATACACAAAACAACCCTTTTCGAGGGTATGCTTTATATTTTTATGTAAAAACCCTTAGTATAAAGTTCTTGTAAATTTTAAAGTTTTTTTTATTTTTCAACTCGAGGGTATTTTGTGTAATTTTTTAAGTTAAAATTGAAAATTGATTTCAAAATATGTATGAATCTATGTATTACATCTAATCTAAAGGTATACGCTTAATGAGATAAAAAATCGGAGATGTAATGTTTAAATAAACCTAGAATATGAGATATAAAATGGTAAATAAACCCTACATAATTTGACTTTTTTGAATGATTTTTTTTTTTGACGCTTAAGATTCAACTCTCAAAAAAAAAAAAATCTTTATCAATAAAAAAAGAAATAGAAGATATTATGCTAAGAAAAATATTAAATTTCTTACAAGTCATTTTTAGAAGCATATTAGATATTTTTGGATAAATATATGACATTCTAAAACAAAAAATAATTGATTTTGATGACTTCATTATTGGTTATAATTTAAAAAAAATTGCATAATTATCTCCTACTAAATTAAAGTAGAATCTTTTGAAAAATAAGTAAATAAACTACATACACATTTATCTTATTTTCTATAAATTTTTTCTATGGTGGAGTAACATTACTGGTAGTGCATGCATTTTCCTATTAAATTGGGCGTCTTATTCTAACATTTTGGTTGGTGATAAGTAAAATACCCACTGCACATAATGATGCGAGGTATTTATTGGAGATAAGTCTGCAATAATTAAAGTATGAAAACAATATTTTTAAGTCATATTTTACGAAATAATTTTGTTCACCTTTTTTTTTTTCCCCTTTCTTTTCACTCCTACCGATGGCAACGTACGTAGAAAAATGAGACAATCAGAGAAATACCCTTTTTGCGGTTTTGTTTTTCAATTAGCACTTCTATGAAAAACTTTAAAACATATCACTTTTTATAAGTATAAAGATTAGTGCTCATAAATATTTTAGATTAGAGTTAGGCAAATATGTGTTATCTAAAAGTATTTTAGCTTTTTTAAATTGAAAAAAATGAAATGGATATCAAAAGGAGAAAAAAAAAAATATACAATAATGACATACCACCTAATTTATTCTCTAAAAAAAAAAAAAAGATGTTTGTTCAGGTCTATGGTACAATATTAAAATATGATGTTAGTGGGCTCTCTTTTGAACATCCGATGTGTCTAGATTTGTTAGTTTTATATAATTTTTCATTTTTAATACAAATTTAAGCCAATTTAACTAGTGAAAACATACACTCTCAATAAAAACCTACCTACAAAATTTTTCATAAATTAAGAAAAAAAATGTGGATCTAGTTTGTTTATATATATTTTTTAAAGATTGTCTTTTAATTTAGTGGGAGATGCTTGTGCAATTTTTTTTTTTTTTTTTGGTTTAAATTATAACCAAAAACCAAGTTGACAAATGTAATTTTTTTAAATGTTTTAGAATGCCTTATATGTTTATCCAAAGTGTAATATGCTACTAGAAAAATCTCTTGTAAGAAGCTTAATCTTTCTCTTAGCATAATAGCTTATATTTTCTCTTTATCTTGCTTTTATTTGATAAGATTATTTTTTCCCCTTTTGAGGGTTCGGCCAAAAAAAAAAAATCACTTTAAAAAGCATCAAATATGCTGGGTCCTCAACTTAACAAACATATGGATTGTCTAACAAAAAGCATGTAGCACCCACCTAATTAAAGGCACCCCAGCTCCTCAACCCTGTAAATATATCTGATGTGCCACCTATGAGCCATGCAGAGTTGGATTTTACAATGTCGATTAGCATTTCTTATTATCCTACTTATCTGGGTGTAATTTTAAATTAAAATCACCACAGTTGTTAATTTGTTACATGATAAAATAATTAAGATAGAAACCTTATAATGTCAATTTTATAAAGTAGTTAAAGATGCTAATTTAGTTGGGATGTTCTAATTTGTATCGATGTTAATTATTATCTCTCACTTTCACAAATTTAAATCGGCTAATTGTTCTTGGATAGCGCCCGCTTTAAAGACAAAAGCATAGTAATTTTATTTCATTTGCACGTGCCGAGACAGACTGACTGAGACAACCCCGAATATAATGCACAAAATTCGGGTTTCCTCGGCAAGTTGCTTTCTATAATAGTTCTTCTAATTCGCTACAGAACCGTTAACTTGAGGAATCTTACTCTTAGACGTGTAGGTTTACTTCAGAAAAGTAAAAAGCTAACTGATTTACAATACTATATATAAACTGACTTAGCTCCACTAATCTCAATTATGCCTGGTCTGACCTAAGTTTGCATTTGGTTAAGCTCTAAATTTCCTCATATTGCCCTTCAAATATCAGTACAAATGACTGTGATTTTAGTCACAATATTTTCTAACAAAAATTGTAGTCATAACAAAATGTGGTGCGTAATATGTATTTAGTCAGAAACTTTAGTTCAATTTTTGTTGTGACTAAACTTTTAGCTACAGGGTTTTTAGTCACAAAATGTTCTATGACTAAAAACCTTGTGACTAAAAATTTTAGTCACAATAAAAATTAAATCAAAATTTATGACTAAATACATATTAATCATAATATTTTATTGTAACTAAAACTTTTACTAAAAATAGTTATGACTAAAAGTCTATTTTTTTAATAGTGTATGGAAAAAATAAAAAAAGTCAAATTATAAAATAAATTTGCTCTTACCCGGTGCTTAATATGTCAGGATGTAAGCCATATTCCCTTGCAAAAACAAATGGTACTATTCCTTGAGGTAGAGCTGCCTGCAGATCATCCGGTACCCATGCATGCTACGTTAATTTCAAATCTCATAATAGGAAGAATAATAACAATATTTTTTTTTAAGGAAAAACTAATTGTAAACAAAACAATAACCCACAGTGTGTTATACATATTTAAAAGTGTACTATTCTCGTGTGTGTGTGTGTATATCCCACACACAAAGGTACATATGCATTGTTTTTTATTCTCCTATTCCTATGTGTATATATATACGTGTGTTTCTATTTATGTAGGTCTATATAGATGTGTGTACATAAATTAAAAAGAAGATTTTTTTTTTCGTTCATATGAGGTTATAATATTGCTACTTACAAAACTATAGGCCCTAATATAGTATGTAATATATTTTTTAGACTAAATTTTACTGTTTTTTTAGTAACGAGGTTATAGCCTCATGGGCTTAAATAAGATTGCTAAAAAAAAAGAAAAATCTTTTAATTTCTATAGGATCAAAATTTTACTATTTACAAAACTACGGGTCTCAATTTAATATATAGTATATTTTTTAGAGTAAAATTTATTGTTTTATTAGTAGCAAGATTACGGGATTGAATAAAATTGTACAAAAAAAAAAAAGAAAAAGTGCACGATCAGGAAGTGCACAACTTGTACTCTCTAAAAGTACATACCAATTCATTTACACATATGTACACACATAGTTGACGGGACATATGCATGCATAATTTTTTGATATATAATTGTAAGGGATGAAGCCACCCACCCAAGGCCGCCTGAACTTTCTTTTTTAATTTTATATATAAAGTTTTATAAAACTTGTGTTTTCTCCTTTTTTTAATTATATATTGCTCATTTTTAAATTATTCTCTTTTTTTTTTCTCCACTATCTCTGTGTTTTTATATAAGTATGTCGGTGTACATGCGTATATACATAATGTGTGTATATCTACATATGTACGTATAAATACGTATCAACGTACCTGCACTATGGCGGCATGTAGTTTTAGACCTCTGAGTCCAACAAGGATAGACGCAGCCGACATTATTATGGGTCCACAAAGGAAGCGGACCACCATTCCCATAGTTGCCCTTTTTGCGCCACAGGAAATAATCCCAGGCTGAAGAGCCATAAAAAGCCCTGCATATGTAATTTAGTAGTTATCAAGCATGTTAATAATTTCTTATTAGTTGCTTGTCTAACTAATTTACTAAGGCACATCATAAAAATAATAAAAAGAACAAGTGGTTTCAAGTTTAGCTCACATAGAAATAATATTTAATTATAAGGCCAGTTTGCTTAAAGTCTTCTGATCACTGGAAATGCAGTATTATTTATCTTTTTTTTTTTTTCTTTTTTTTCTTTTTTTGTAACGAGAGAGAAAAATAGCATCAAGCAGCCTCAGAGCTTCAACTAACAGCATCAATAATTCATGATTTCATGTCTATTTTGTTTGAAAGAGGTGCATATATATACTACATGGTAGAATTGTGAAACCATATAATTTAAATGGCGAGATTAATTAATTAGACAAAACTATATACCTAAACTGAACATGGCCATGCCAAGACCTGCATCAGAAATGATTTTTATCGAGTACTTTACCAAACTAGGCATTCCAACGTTCCATCTGCAAGAGTAAAAGAGAACACATGAAGAAATGAACTATCGAATATCTTTGCATTATACGTATGGATGCTTCTATTGACACTTCCTATTGTTTATTTTTCTCACACTCTTTTTTAAATCACCCCTTATCTAACTTGTTATACCCCTTTTAAAATTAAAAGAAAAAGTCCCAACAACTAAATTGTATTGCTTTTTCTAGTTTTTTCCACCCACCAACCAACAAAATTTACCCTTTTTAACAACCAATTTCATTTTTCAACCATATTTATATACTCTCAATAGAAAATAAAAAAAGGGGACACGAATAACAATTTGATAACTATGACAAACGACTGGTATCTCATAATCGGAAACAACAAATGCATTAACTCATGTGTACAAAACAACAAAAATGGAATAAAAAGCAACATCTTGAAAGAAGAAATAAACCATGTACTTTTTATGGGGAGGCTCTTTCATGTTAGTATCCCTATTTTTTATTATTTTTTTCCACAAATTAGGACAGTAATTTTTAAAAGCGAATTCTTTTCAAAGTAGGTGTATAATGAGTTTTATTACATAGTTCTATACTTAAAAAATCATGGGTAATTCAATAATAAAGTATTCTATTAAAAAAGATCGTTAATATGCTATTGCGCACTTTAACAAAGCTTACTTGAATGAGATCAAAGACCAAAGAAGGCCTAAGACACTTGAGTATGTATTTGGGTTGCGTGAGAGCTTTCGTCCGACCACAATGAGTATAAGCCTGAGCATGACAAGGGCATTTGGCATTTCTTGACTTTCTGCTGCTGTCTTCGGATTCTCCTCCTCTGCCATTGGGATCTTAAGGTTGTCCCTAAAGCTAATGTCCTTCTCTAACATATTATTCAATAATATGTGAGTATTATGGATAATGTGCATCGACAAAATGTATAATCAATACTAAATTTTCTCCAACCATATATATATATATATGTGTGTGTGTGTTTTCCATATATCATTTAAGGTGCAAATGTTAATATCAATAATACTGCATTTGGCTGAGAAAATGTGAAAGTTATATACTGCACATTCGACATGTTATTCTATATGAAAATTCATTATATATGCAAAATGACATTTCAAATGTTATATCTCAATCTTGTCATAATCTTAAAATAATTAAAAATGACAATTCATGTGACAAAATGATTAAATGAAAAGTAAATACTTCAACTAATAACAGTCAAACACGATTTGACACATGTTATACTTAGTCTTAAATTCAAAACTGAATATAACATATGCTAAATTTAGCTTTAAACATGATATTACATTGGAGGGTGGTTTTTCTGTTCAAAACTAAAATTTACAGTTAACTTGAAGGAGCAAATTAGTAGTACCAATGAATAAATTAACTTCTCATATGAAAATTAAAAACCGATATTCTTTTAGAAGGAGCAATAATCATTGTATATGCATTTATATATTATAGAATTGGACACTAGAATTTTAAATGACGATATACTATGATTTGGAATTATCATTTCTTGGATTCTTTACCACGACCGCCAATAATGTAATCAAATAGCCTTAGTCTATTATTACACACGTGCTCTCAACGAAATGATAGCTCATATCAATGAAGGGTCTGACTTATATCCAAAATGTGCGGAAAGGGAAGAAACAAGGTAATGAGCTTATGTCTTGAGACCACTATGATTTGTAATTTGTTTATGTTTGTGTATGATTTTTTCTACTTCTTTTGGGTGGCGTTTAGGGGTCCACATGTATATATTTTCAGAGGTAAGTCCACCTACATATGTCAATTTTTTTTTAATTGAATCATATAGTGGGGCTTTAGTTAACGAAACAAATTATACCAAAGTCAAAAGCTTAATTACGTGCACATTCAAGGATTCAAAAGATAAGGTCTTTTCTTGTCGAAGTGTTCATTCTGTCATCATCCTTACCTACCCCCTTTTAATCTGTGCTATATACATAAATTGGGTTATTTATAGTTAAGGCATGAGTATCCTTTTTCTCAATATATATATATATATATATATAGAGAGAGAGAGAGAGAGAGAGAGAGAGAAGGGCATGTTTCCTTTCAGGAAAAAAAAAAAACTACTCCAGAATTAAACGAAAATTGAGCAAAAACTTTTACGCAGTCCCATTAAGTGATCAACAATGTTATGATCATGAATAACCTAAAAATTGTAGGAGAATTCTATGAACTAAATTATGTTGATGGGACTTCAAAATGACACTAGGGCTAAGAATCTTTACAAGGACTTTTGTCATATATTGTCTGTGTATATACACATACATACATTCAGACATGTATTTATGTGCGTATATATGTATAATGTAAATGGACAATAGCATAGCATGCTAATATCTAAGTTTAGAATGCTTCTGTTTATTTCATAATTAGGAACATGCCTTTCTGTTCATCTTGTAAATTTTTTCAACTTTTAGTAAATAGATTTCATCACTTACTGTTCTATGACTACCACATATATATATATATATATATATATTGAGTTGGGAAATTATTTAGTAATCTATATTTGTGATTATGATTCCTATCATATGATGACAAATGCTAGGAACGGTTTATTTTCCACTGTTGATAATCACATGAGCCCCTGCGGGTCCCATCATTGAGCCCACACTGCGAAACGGCCAGGAGAGAACAGTACTGTAACACTGTTTTGCTGGTGAACAAAAATGTGAATAGATTTACAAGAGGTTTGGTAAGTCGAATCTAAACTAACAGTTTAAACCCAAAAACTTCAACAATTTAAATTTTATAAGATAAAATATTACAACAAATTGAGTTTAAACAAAAATTTTTTTTTGTTCAAACTAAGTTTGTAAACAAGTTATTGTGTGATGATATAGATTCATGAATGCAAAAAAAAAAAAAAAAAATCATGAAACTCATTACACTTAGAATGTCAATAGAAAATAATTTAATTTTTTTGTGTGTTAAATGTTGAATAAAATGCGTGGGAATATTGCCATTCCCAAGAACATGTCCATATATAAAGGTATAAATACGCTAAAAAATGTCTGTATGTATTAACTATTTGTATCAAGCGATGAAAACACGCCACTTAAAAATAATCAAAGTAATGAACATTGAGTTGGCTGTCTCAAAATAGTCTCAAGCATGTCTTATAAAATTTAAACTTCAGACATTCCTTACAAGAAAAACTACATTTAACGACATCTTATTTACGACATGTAGTTTTTAAATGTTGTTGAAAAGTATATACAATGACATCTTCAACAAAGACGTCATTAATAACATTTGAAATAATAATTAACGACATCTATATAGATGCGTTATTAAAGGTCTCTTTTTAACGACAATAATTTAGTGTCGTTAAATTATTTAACGACAAGTAGGAGATGTCGTCAAAGTCTTGAAAATTCCACGACATCCCTTATAGACGACGTCTTGACCAATGTCGTCTATAAGGGGTGTCGTAAAATCTCCAAGGCTTTGATGACATCTCCTACTTGTCGTTAAATAATTTAACAACACTAAACTATTGTTGTTAAAAAGAGACCTTTAATAACGCATCTATATAGATGTCGTTAATTATTATTTCAAATGTTATTAATGACATCTTTGTTGAAGATGTCATTGTATATACTTTTCAACAACATTTAAAAACTACATGTCGTAAATAAGATGTCGTTAAATGTAGTTTTTCTTGTAGTGATTTCATCTAACAAATTATTTGTAGAACGAGTAAACCAATATAATTGAAAGGACGTTTGAGAATTCAGTCCAAAAGATTTGAACCTAAAAAACTATATTAATTCAAATTTTATGATATAAAATATTATAATAAAATTAATTTAAACAAAATTTTTTAGTCAAAGTTACTAAGTTTCAAACGGACTCTAGCTACGTTGCCATCTCTGGTGGTTTGAATTTGTCAAGCGTGATATATGCATGTGAGTCCCATTGTGTCGTCCACGTTGATTAATGGTCATATTGTGACTATTCTTGGGAGCTGTTTCGTAAACAATTTCGGTTTTGTCGTTGTTGGCTGGTTTCAGTATGCAGTCTAGCCCGACCAGAACAGTGTTATGTCAGAATCAACGTAACTTTCTTGCCCTACTCAGACAAAGCGTACGTAGCCATCTGAACAAAAAGCAAGGCCGAAGAAAAAAGCTGCACTATGCATGTAAAGTCTGTCTTATAATAACCTCGACACACACCCATCACCATCTAGCTAGCGAGCAAAATTTTAGTAAAACTTGCTTTATAAGAACGTCGTATCTATGTATATTTAAAATTTATTATGCTATTAAAAAAATATTACGTTAGATGAAAGACGCTTGAAATTTGTCTATTTGAATTGGTTGAAAAAAAAATCATGTATTTAAAAGAAACGTTTAAACCAAATAGTTTAAATAAAATTATTCAAAACGTTTGTAACGAGAGCTTCATAATGTAATTGTCATGTGCTTTACGCTGCAGTTGTTAGAAATACAATTGATGGATCAAACAAAGTGAGTTCAAATCGTTGTGTTAAAGGAACTTACATTAATTATTTAAAAAAATAATATGAGTCGTTTTTTTTCAATGTATGACATGGATAGAAACATTTATAAAAACTGCGGCATGACATGCAATTTTCTCAACAACCTAACCCAAGACAACGATGCCGTATTGTCGCTGTCAAACCACAAAACGACACGTGCTAAGCAGGGAAAAAAGAAACATGATCATAACACGTACCTGCACCATTAAAAGCTTTGCAACCTTGTCCCTCGTGACAGTACCTTCCCGGGGATTCCCAGGTGGTCATCATCTTGACACTTCTCACCGGCGATGGGGACCGCCGGAAAAATTTTCCGGCGACCGGAGATAGAGCCCACGTAGGGGTGGTGGCGGCAGTTGTGGTGGCGGCGGTGTCGAGCTCGTTAAAGTTGGAGGCGCGTGGGGTCGGCTGGAGGGAGTAAGCATCAGAGGAAGCATAACCGCCGAAAACGACGTCGTCGACGAGGTTGTTGTTGTTGGCTTGATAATGTGGGGCCACGATGGGGGTGTTGACGGAGAACACCTCGGCGTTGGAGAGGTTTGATGCCCTGGGAGTGATGCCAATTGAGGATGACACGGCGGAGTCGGCAGCGACGGTTGACGTGGACCGTCGGATGCGGACACGGATTCCGCCGTGGTCGTCGATTATTTCGGGCTCGGCACGGAGCGGGTCCCGGCCGTCAAGGGAGATTATGTCGTCGTCGACGGAGATTTTGGATATTGCGGCTGCGGTGGAGCCCGGGAATTGGGTCTGGATTAGTAAGGTGGCGGCTCTATATTCAAAAAGGAATAACAAGAGTGTGTACCTGAAATATGTAAATTTAATAGAACAAAAAAAAAAAAAACATTTAGTTATAAATATTTGAGACGTGTTAATAAAATACTTGCTTAAAAAGGAATTGAAACATCATTGAGCTGTTATATATTACATATTGTTTAATTTCTTAAAATTTATTTTTCTATACACATGATATCGTAGTGATTTATATCTCTATGGAAATGGGAACTGTTTGGTGAGATATGTTTGTATAATGATTATAGTTTTAAAGTTATGATGGATTTATATAGTTTATTCATAACTCTACACGGTGTATTATGAATCTAAATTTTAATTAATTATGAAGACGAGGTAAATTACAATGGCATTGGAGTGTTGAGTTCAACATATTGAAGGGAGAGATTTCCCATCCATGCATGATTGATCATCTCAAAGTTTTATTTACATTTGTGAACTGAGAAAGCACGGGGAGAAAAAAAAAAAAAAAAAACCTCATAGTGTTCCATCCACGCACAAGAAAAACAAATTAGCAATCTAATAGCTCTTCAGAAAAGAATAAAAAATAAAAAATAAAAAATCCAATAGCTTGCTCTCCATTACACAAGATGACATGCAAAAAAGAAATTATTCATGCATGTATTTTCATTCTTCTTCTACCTATTTATACCCAAAAAAAAAAAAGAATAAAAAACAACGAGAAGTAGAAGAGAAGAAAGAAAGTTTCTAATGTATAACATATATATCCAAGAGAAGGAAGCTATTTTATTACCAACTATCTATCGTATGCTTACTTTCTCCCAAGTACTATATATTATTACTTTTATCACTTTCCTAATCTAGACTCCCTTTCTACTTACAAAGAGGTATGCTTTTCCCCTGAAGTATCTTATTCTTCAAAGGGACTTTCATCCAGGAAAAGACTACTTTTGCTTAGTTTTTCTAAAATCCAAGGCCAAAACTGACTAGTATCTATTGGGAATCTGGTTCAAACCAAAATATTTAGTTTAAACCAATTTTTTTTTTTTTATAAAATTTGAATTTCTAGAATATTCAAGGTCTGAACTAGCTTCCCAAACGTCATATAGAAAAAATATATATATATGTATAAATAAGAAAGCAAAATATGTTTCGGAAAAGCATACCATATGATGCATTGAAGAACAACAACTTGCACCATGAGGCTCTGAGTGAAACCACCATACATGGCCTTGAGCAAAGGAATGCCCATGACCAGAGTGTTGGGCAAAGTCGCAACGGAGAACATAGTAATAAGCCACTCCAAACTGCCTCCCTTACAGAAAGCAGCCCAAACAGAGAGCAAAACAAGAACCAAGGCCTTAGAGAGAGTGTCGGCCAATATGAATTTCGTGTCCATTTCATAAGGATTGTTTTGAGAGATGAAGTGAAACGACAAGACCGGAACAGCGAACACCGCGACGAACCGGTTGATCCCGGAGCACTGCTCCGGCGAGAATATCTTGCACCACTTCACCGAACCGTAGGCCACGAGCATTGCGAAGTAGAGAGGAACCATTGCGCACATAACCTTGTACAAGTCATTTTCGGTTATCATTTTTTTGTGTATTTTTTTCGCTCTTTCTATCTCTCTCCCTTTTAGACCTTTTATCAAAGAGATTGCAGATTGTATATGATAGGGAAGAGTTTATATAGAAGATTTGTGGTCGAGAATACCCACGAGGAAGTTGTGGATTTACTTATGAAGCCATAACCGGGAATTACGGTTTGCGGGGTACTTCATGATTGATTAATTTTCATTAATTACGATTATTTTGGAGGATTATTTACTATGTGGCAACTAAAGAGGGATCTATCATCATCATTTTTTATTTTCATTTTTTAATTAATGAAAGTATTTTCCTTTCACAATTTAGTGATTTAGGTGCTAATTAGTAATATACATAGCCTTTTAGTTTTCGCGGATTGATCATGTTACTTATTTGAGATTTTGGGTATTAATTGTAATTAGCTCTTGTAAATATCGTCGTAATTCGTTCTTTTTTCAAGAGGGTATAGTGTAAATATATCATATTAGATTGATTATAGGAAATTAATTTTCAGAGTCAATCCTATGATTTGTGGGAATTCTTTGCTATATAATTATGTACATACTCTGTATAATTATGAATGAAAGAAAAAAAAAAAAAACTTAGTCGTTAATTTGGAGTCTATTATGTGATTATTCTAGAACCACGGGGTTTTTTTTTTTTTTTTTTTTTGCAACGTATTATAATGTTATGTATTGGCCAAGTACTTATTAAACTGTTTTTATTTAGAACTCGTGTAATTAAAAAAGTTTCAGATAACTATTTTAGGCCTTTTAGAAACATCACTATCGCTAATGGCATTGACAATTTTATATTCAATGTTTTTTATATATGAAAAAAGGTTTAAACATTACATATTCTAACTATTGTTCAACTTGCCATCCAATTGTAATACTATTCTAAATGTTACATCTAATTTTTTTCATAAAAATTCTCTTTTTTTTAGACCATGTAATATTAGTTATTTTTAGTAATAGAATTTTGACATTACATTTGATTTAATGCTTTTAAAGATAACATATTTAGCATTCACCTCACATATTAAATTATCAATTAAAAATGGATCAGATTCCGCTTCTAAAGCCATACTTTATTCTTCTGTGAAATAATTTACCAAATCTTGCATGACCAACGGATGTGATACTTTATCATTTTTGCATCTTTAGATAGATGGATTATGTGTTAGATATTTCAATGAAAATAAAATATGAATCCAACAGTTAGTGAAGAAGATTTGATGACTTTGTTGTTGAAGACCCGCGAGGTAAAATAACTTATAGTATTGTTTATAAAAGACAGTCTATGCTTGAGTTATTTATTTTTTCCTTTACAAAAGTTTTCATCTCATCTGCGCATACAACTTTTCGTTTCGTTATATAAATCTATTCCTATTACAGGTATCTAGAATTTTGACATACGAATGATCTTAAACTTTACCTTCAATTTTATTTTGATCTTCAACTTTAAAAATGTTTCATTTTCGTCCCTAATACAAAATCTTGCACGTGTGCTCCCCAAGTGCCTATGTTAGTGAGAGTAAAACGGTAATTTCATGATCTAAGGACATTTTTTCTTTTCTTCTCTTCTTTTTTTTCTTGGCGAAAAGGCTGGCTTACAGGGTCTTAACATAGTGAAAAGCCTACGGTAATATATTATCTTTCATGCTCAATTTAATAGCATCTAACGCACATTTTTTTTTTAATATGTGCAAGTGTTTGGCAATAAAATATCATAACTCTCGTTTGTTCATTAACAAAAACAATACACAAAACAAAGTTAATTTCTACAAATAACCTGTTAACTTTAGATTTCCAATTTGACCCCTAAAGAGGTCCAAAGACATTTACATAATCTTGCAAGTAGAGAGCACATATATGGTTCCGTCAAAATATTTGACACCTAGTTAAGGAGGGCTAAGACAAAAACAAAAATATTAAAGCGGGACTTCAAAAGTCATGAACCAAATTAAAATTGAGGCTAAAAGTTGAGGACCATCCGTAGGATAACATCGTTATACCGCACGCTTTTTATTAGATCCATTGTGTGTGGACACATTGAGACAACACAATCACAAATAAATCATTATTTGGGGACAAATTATTAGGATAATCTCGTAGATCATATGTGACAAACTAATACGTGGACTTCTACACTTTGAAATCAATGAGAATCCTCCATGTATTTGAGGATGCATAATGAAGAGCTGAAATATTCTTTACTTTGGAATGATGGTGTCTGTTAAAACAATATTAATACAACATTATTCCTCATTTTTGAACCTGTAAAATTTGCAGAAATGTTCTTTGCTGCCTTGTTTATGACATGAATGGGATTGCTTGCCAATTAAGACAGTTAACAATTATTTATAACAACTTGTGACCAAACATGCTATAATTGCAGACACTATAAACTGTACCTTTTTGTTAAATGGTTATTACAACAACTTAATCGAGACCATGATTAGTTAAGATTCGTGTTTAGTCTAAAGCGAAGTCAGCAGCTGCATATTATGAATGTTGGTGATGCAGCAGAATTGGAAAAACTCAAGCCAAATCTATAACGAAGGAGAAATCCCCCAATATTGAGGGGAAAAGCAACTTTGATATTATAAATCATTATTCAAGTCTCTATTATAATAGCTAATAGGCGTATTTATAGTTCATTATAATAAAAAGTAACAAAATGATATTAATAGGGTGTTTGAAAAATATGGTTAAAACTGAAACTTTTGAACTAAAAACTGTAATATGTGAGGGCTTTATACTATAACTCATTTTTTCTAAATATTATAATATGTGAGAGCTTTACACTATAGCACCCAAAAGTTTTTGTTAGAATTGATTTTATCAAACACTGCTTAAGATATTTGAGAAATTAAATACATAACAATAAACAAGTAACAAAACTTTTTAATATAATTTCAAGATAATAACTCATCTTGCTATGAATAATAAATTAAATATAAATAATATCATTCCTCTTGGAGAATAAAACAACACTTTTGGCAGAGTTCATTTCTAGATAATTGGTCTAGTGTTTCAAGCAATTAATCTTCTAGACATTTTTTTTTTCCACAAACTATTATGTGTGTAGGCATAGGTTGAGCAATTATTCAATTAACTAGTAATCTCCTTCCAACTATTAAATTTTTAAAAATAATTAATTATTAAGGAGAATATTCAATTGCTTCCCCTCTAATTTACACTTAAGAATTTTGAAAGTAAATGAGGACCCCTAAACCCTATTTATAAAAGTAGTAGAAGAAGTTAGAGTCAAATATGGAGATTTATTTCTCCTTCTATCTGCTCTAGAAAAAAGCCCACCATAGGCCCTTATCATGTGAAATTTGGCCACACCCACAGGGTAACCCTATAGGAGTCTACTTTCTCCCAGATAGATAACTTGAAGGCAAATTCAAAACACTATTTTAATTATATAATAAGACAAGATTAGCTGCATAATTGTACCTTTTAAATTTAACTATTTCTCAATTTGTCTTTCTATTTTTAAAAAACTACAAATGTGATTTGAATTTTAAAAATTTATTTCAATTTTAACCCTATAAATTAGAAAAAAAAACAAAAAAAAAGAAGACAAAATAGCATAGCTACCCTTAAATAGTTATGAAAATAGGTCATATATTAAAAACATAAAAAGTCCTAAAAAATATATCAAATTTCAAAAAAATTCCTAAGTTTTATGAATTTTTAGAATTTAAAAAAAATTCAAGAAGAGACATATATTTCATTGGAAAATTAAGTTTAATTAAGGATATTTTTATCTTTTCTCTATGTTTTTCAGTACAAAAGTCTTCAAAGGACAAAACTAAAACAAGTTTCTCAAATTTAAAAGATATTCGTAGTTTCTAAAAATAGAGGAATAAATTAAAAAAAAAGTTAAAACTAAAAGGTACAATTAAGTAGCTAATCCATTCTTATTATATAATTAAAATAGTATTTTGAGTTTGTCTTCAAGTTATTTTGGAGAATGCAGATTCCCATAGGGTTACCCTGTGGGAGTTATGTAATTAACCATAATAAGAATTTAGTTATTGTCTAATTAATTGCTCGTTTGGAAACAATAGTTTGGTCCAACTCATTCCAATACAAACCAATTTTGCTACAAGTTTTCTTTCATAAAATTAATTTGAATTGCTATTGTCTTTTTTCAATTCAAGCCAACAATCTGAATATGCTATAAAATATTTGTGATAAAATTATCCAAATAAAATGTTTAATCCTATTAGGATTCTATATAAATATTTTATTCTAAAAATAATTAATTATTATTTCAAATCTAAGTTTAAATTGATTTTTTAATCATCTACAAGTAAAATAATTATCACTTGTATATTTGAGGAAATATTTTTTGAAATTAATAATTCAATTAATTGATTTCTTAATTATCCACAAATAAATAATTTGTCAAAATTGCACATTTGATTAATTATTTTTCAAAATTAATAATTAACTAAAATTACTTCGCGGCATTGCTGCCACATGTAGCTTCGTTTTTGTTTTACTAGACCATTGGTATTTGAATATTCTTGATTGCTTACTGTGAATTTATACGCGAGAACAGGAACCTGATGAACAATTTAAGGTACAATTAGAGCAAATAATTAGTCCTAGATTATATATCCATTTAATTATTCAAGTATTTTTTTTTTTAATTTTTTGTGGCCAAATTGCCTAAGGCCTATGCTTTTATTTAATCTTTAAAACCTATGCTATTATTTCTCTTAGCTTTTGTTTGGCAAGCTTGAGAAATCAAAGATGGTAAAATTGAGGTCAAATAAAAGGAAAAAAATTAAAATAAAAAAAACACAGGAGTATATGATAGATAATGATCTAGCTTGATTTTATACTTTTATACTTCCGACTTACTGAAATGAAGGGCGACAAATGAGACCCAAAGTTAAACTATTAATAGGTTAATTAGTGAGCATATGGAAGATTTCTTCTAATGTTTATGACCCTTGGGGCAAGAATGAGGGCATCATCATTCCCTTCAAGGAAAGTCCAAGTGTTGGCATCCAGCGTATGAATATCAAATGTCATCTCAGTCTTCTTGGTCATATCTCACCTTCGGTTTCAACCCTTACCCGTCTAGTATCTGGAGTGTTAAGCTAATGACGAGCTCGCACGAAGGAGGTTGCGATCTGGCTGGATGCAAGTCGTCCCTCAGACAAATAGAGCTCACGTCAAGGATTCTCACAAAAATGTCAAAACTTGTTAGCCGACCTGAGGAGAAACCAATCGATCGGGGAACAATGTCCAATTGACCGGACAGGACAAGACCATAAGTCGACACACTTTGCCACTTCTCAGTCGACTTGTGGTAACCAAACTGTCATGACTCGAACTCAAAGGCCGTGATTATTGCGGCTTGAATAAAAATTTGTTAAATCAAATGCAGCTTATTAAAATAATTTAAGAACAAATACTTGCAAAATATGGAGTCTTTCATTTTAAAAATATTACATAAAGGTCTAGAAATTCACAATCTCTCTCAAAGCATGTAACTCTGGAACGTTGTCGACTAATATAGTTTACTTACACGCAGCATAAAATATTTGAGAATAAAATAATGAACTAATGAAATAACAATGCAGATTGTCTTGTCTATTTACTCCTCATGTAATGGGAACAACAGCATCACTTTGCAACTAAAGACTAACATTGGAGGGGGAAAAACATTTAAAGCATGAGTATGCTAAATTTTTAGTAGGAAAAAAGAAATGACAACAATAAAATGGAAAAATCTTACCAACAACGGTGACTTTGACATCACTACGAGTGGCACATTCTATTAGCCGATTATGTTCTTGATGCTCAATATATGCAAAAAAAAAAATACCCCAATACTAACACGACCCATAATATGAACAAGTTGAAAAATCTTAACATTAACAGGACCTATCCTAATATGGGTTGACACGAACATGACCTTCCTAACTCATGACCTATGTGGCATGCAACTCTTAATCAACTCACACCTCAAAATCAACCTGTGGTATTTTACAACATTAAATCTACAATTAGGCAGCAAAATTATATAAAAGTAACATAAAACACATTTTCTTAAAATTAAATTATTAATATACTTTAAAATGCATCCAATACAATAATAATTTATTGACACTATATATTCCAATGCAAAATATTTATAAAAATTAAAAAAATAGAATGATAAGCTACAGTTCAATTTAGTGTCCAGTAGGGTTGACACGAACGCGATCGTTTTTTGACAATTAATTTCAGGTTGACATTAAAATGATCTGCACCTTATTATTATTATTATTGTTCACTAACCTGTGAAAAATCTTGTTATATTCATATCATGTTACTGTGTCATAACCTAAATTGCTAGTCGTAGATATCAACTATAATACAATACAAAACATGAATGTAAAAAAGTATGCATATACAAAAATAATCAAAACTTAACGTATAAAGGTAAAGTAGGTAATCAGGTATTTTAAAAAGTCTTACGAAATATTGGATTACTTTTAGTACAGATCGAAAAAACAAAAAAAGAGTGAAATCAGGTAAGGTATAATTTGACAAGGAAGAATAATTGAATGAAAGCGTAATTTAATAACGAAATTTATTAAGTTTTGATTTCATCACTTACTTTTATTTATTTATTTATTTTTACATATATCAATACCACATATAATTAAAGCACCCATATTGCAAAGTGTATATGATAAAGTATCTGATAAAGTTTTAAGGCTTTGGCCCCGAGGTTACCCTCTCTAGAACCTAATCTTTAAGACTACTAAAAAATTCAACTGTTGAGATGTATACACTTAGTGATAGCGCTTTAAAATCATTTGTGTTTAGAATTTCTTATTTTGAGTTTAAATCTATTTCTAAAACTTTTTTTTTCCTAAAAACCATGATTCATGAACTTAGGTTTTTAAGAAGGTTTATATACATGTATATAATCTATATATATATATATATATATATAAATAATTGGTCATATCCAAAACTATTTTTCAAAGTCTGAATGTCGATAAAAAGCAAGTTTTAAACTAAATAGTGAAGTCCCTAAAACATGTCCAA
Source organism: Artocarpus hirsutus (assembly GCA_946598075.1). Taxonomy (NCBI): domain Eukaryota; kingdom Viridiplantae; phylum Streptophyta; class Magnoliopsida; order Rosales; family Moraceae; genus Artocarpus; species Artocarpus hirsutus. The sequence goes on from CAMOHE010026518.1 coordinate 24,721, forward strand.
AAAAGGAAACATATGCAAACTTATGTCAAATAATATAAAATTTAAGAAATGGACATGTTTAATTTAATATCTATGAAACAACATGTTCTCAAATCACAGAGAAATTGTCAAATCAAAGTGATGGGCAAATATGGAAACTTTTCCTGTTCGGCCAAGATAAGAATCATGATATCATGTTGTCAGTTTACTTAGAAAATTTTCAATGAATCAGTGAAAACACAATGGAATAGGGTTTTAAATTTTTATTAAACTTTCAGGATCCTTCTAGTGATGCTTGTTGATGCTTACCAGTGGGTGGCAGTGAATGAACACCATGTGCGGCTGCACACGGTGCTCAGATGGCTCTTCCTTTCCTTTCTTGGCCTGCTTGGATGGGCCTGCAATAAGAGGAGGGACACTTCAGAGGTAAAGGGGGAACACCAGTGTGGTACCAGACAAGGGCTCTCTAACGCTCAAGGCAAGCACTGCTCGATAGAGTACGGAAGCCAGCTGGTTGGGAAGGAGCACGTTGGCCGCTAGCTACAGTAAATGCACTCTATTTATAGGCTACCACTCGAACCGGGTGTTAGGCTACTAGCTCAATTGGTACTCGAAAAGGAAATAAGAACCTCTTAAGGGAGGTTTGAGGTTCGAACCCAAGGGACGTGAAAGAAAAACCCTGAGGGGCTAGAGGGCCCTAGAGGGGACAGTACGGATGAGTGGGCGGCACGAGGATGGTCTACCAATAAGAGCTATAAGTCTAGGGGCCCCACAAGGTGGGTCCTATGGAGGCTTGAGGGAGTACGTCCGGGCCGAACGCCACAACTGTAGTTATGTACGATGACACCGGTTGTGATTCGCCATTGTTGAGTACTGCAACAAAGAATAATTATGAGACCTTTAAAGAAACGGTTAAGCATGAAACCTTTGAAAGAGTGTTGGAACAGGTACAGTAGCTTAAGATTGAGCTCTAGGTTTGGTTTTACATATTGGCATGCACTCAAATACTATTATGTGATGACTTGATGTTCCTATCGTGCCTTATACTGTGAAATGTGTTTGTTGAGTTGATGCATGTATTTTGAGTCATTTTCTTATCGTAGTCCCTTTTCTCCTAATAAGCATTCAGCCCTCGTTTTACATTCTTTCCTTCTAGGATTTTACAAACTAAGTTAGCAACTAGTAGCGCACAGTTGCCGCTTTTAGAGGCTCGAAGCTTGAGATGACTTATATTACGATTTTATAGTATTTACTTTTAATTGTCAGAGTAATGTTGTACTTTGTGTATAGAAATTATATTCATACGAAAGTGTACGTAGTTTGCATACAATGAAAAAGTTATGATTTTGGACTGTTTTGCTATTTTTCATTTAAAGACTCTAGGGCATGTATTTTTTTTTATTTTAGTAATAGTGTATTTTTTTGTCTTTAATTAGCATAATCCGCTTTATTTACTTTAATTGCATTTATCAACTAACCCTAACTTCAGGATGCTACAATTATTTACCTTTTTACACCTTGTATTTTAGCTCTATTCGAATGATATAATTTCTGTTTTTGATTTTATTGAATTATACCTTCTAATTTGATTTAGTACATAAATCATATATTTTCACAATTAATTTTTAATTTTAACCTAAAAATTACTAAAAATACCTTCAAATTGAAAAATAAGAGAACTTTTAAAACTTCAAAAATTTAAAACTAAGGTTTTTAACTTTATAAATATATAGAATACTTTTAAGGTGTTTTTTGTGTTTTTGTTTTTGTTTTCTTCTTATTTTTTAAAAGTGTTATTTTTCCTCTTTTTATTTAAGAATATTTTGATCATTTTAAAGATAAAAATAACTATTAATTAGGATAAGGTATAAATTTTTATATTAAATATAATATGAAGGTATACATTTTATGAGATAAAAAAATAAAAGCCAGTTTTTTAATTGATCTAAAACATATGATATAGAAACAAATATTCTTTTTCCAAGTGGTCTTTATCTTCTTTCTCTTATATTTTCTTTTGTTTCTTTTAATAATCATGACCTACCACGTACAACCAAACCTATATTAGACTCAAAATAACTTAGGGCATCAAAAGCGTTGAATTTGGATCATACGCCGCATAATTAGGCACTAACAATACGACGTTGAAACTGTCTCCTATGATAGATTCTCCCATGGGATATCAAAAGCGTTGAATTTGGATCGTACGCTGCATAATTAGGAACTACCAATACAACGTTGAAATTGTCTCCCACCATAGATTCTCCCATGAAATCAATGTTTCCCTTAAAGTAGATCAAAGAGTTGATTTTTTGGTTAAGAAAAATCTTCTTATGTGGGGTCCATTTCCTTTTTAGAATTAAAGAAAATCACTATTTGGTAGTATTATACCATGTTGAGGAATGTAGCTTGATAGTGTTCCCAAAATGACATAGCCATTTCCTGGTTGAACAGTAGCACTAAGATTGACCAGTTGATGACTAAGGAAGTCGATGTTGAGGGTGTTTTGCTTGGTCAGGACGGCATAGCCTGGCTGGCCGAGATTCTTAGCCTCAGCGCTAGGACAGTAACCGAGAAAGAGTTTTTGGATATGAATGATAGAAGGCATCTGGTCAGGCCGTGCAAAGGCAAGGACCCATACATAGGGGTAGCCGTCACAGGCATGTTTTGAGGTTTGGCCCATGAACTCGTCGGCTTGGTGGCAGCTTCCAATGTGTCGAGCACTTCAAGCCAGAGAGCTAGGGCTTTCGCTTCTGTCATGGGCCAAGTGATAGTTGACACCTGGGTTGAGGAGGGCCGACCAGTTGGGGATACAGAAGCAGAATCCATGGAGTTCGAGGACAAGGAGGTCAAGGAGAGACCTGTCGCGACCAGGGTCTAAGGGATGATCGCCTATAGGAGTTCTTGACCTTGCCAAGTCTCTGTGGTGGGATATACGTCTGCTCTAATGCTAGGCCAACTTGAGGCCCTATGTCGGGAGTATCGATCTCAAACTATGTTGATTTTGTCTTGCCCGACTAGGGAGACTTGCTGCTGAATCTGCTCGAAGGCCACTGTTAGACGTGTATGCTCTAATGAGTAAAAATGTAATATGTTTTTGAAAACATTTTTATCAATAAAGAATTGTTTATTATTTATATATCAAATTTTATCCTCTTTAATTATGTTCATATTTGTTGAATGTATGTTAAGCAAATAATAATTTGAGACTATCAGTCTAAACCTTTAAAAATTGAGCATATGATGGACAAATTATGCAAAAGACACGATTCTTAAGGTAACGGTCTAAAACATAAGATCCACAATCGAGGGAATAAAGTTTGACATTTTTTTCATGTAAAGATTGTTATGTTGTCGATATCCTTAATGGGAGATGGTTTGTCTTGGCCATTGGAGGTGAACTCCATGAATAGAAACATTAGCATGTTGTCATAAGTGACAATGTGTTGGATCGGGACATAAATTAAATTGATTTGGATTAATAATTCTATCTTAGCAAATCGATTCACTTTAGACAATCATTTGTATTGTATCTTAATCCTAAGATGAATAGCGGGCCTGTTGTCTTGACTTGTGTCTTTTGATGTACCAAATGGTGACACCCACATTTTAATAGTGATACACATGTCGGTACATTGGAGGCATGATTCTGGATAGCGTAGACCTGTTATTCATAGATATGGAATCCATAGCTCCTCTTTAGGAGTAGTGATATCCTCTTATATGCATTATCTTGTAATTGAAAAACTAGAGCGCTCAACTATTTGGATACATAGATGTAATCAAATGATATACTATCTTTGGATGGTAAGTTTTTTTATGGTGAGATAATAGAATATAGGATAAAAATAATAGGAAAGGTAAGACAGAATTTGTCCTTAAGCTGATTATGAATAATCCTACGGGGATATGATATATTATGATATGTCATGGAAACTTAGCTATATGGGTTTCGTAATTTTATATAGTTCAAGAGTGCAGCTCTAAGCTTTTAGTGGAGTAGCGTTGGAGTTGATTATTATGAAATATATATCTGGGATATTGGGTTTTATAATTATCGGGAGCTTGAACTATATAGGTCCATCAGGTCCCATTTGCTAGCTCATAAAATCCTGTAACGGTACGGCGTGTTTTTTCAATAATTGATGACTTATGTTAGATTTATCAGATTGGCTAAAATTCAAAAGAATCAAATAATTCATCACTGTTTATCGGTTGAATTAATTTTGTGACAAAATTGATTCAAGGTAAACTTGTTGAATTATTGGGATTAGATAATTTATGTTTGTTTATCGGTTGGGTTAATTTTGAATTAATTCAAGATAGACTTGTTGAATTATTAGGAATTCATTTATTTTCCTAGAGATTATCTAGATAAAGTTGTTTTAATTAGATAACTTTTCTATTATGTTATTTGAATTAAAACTGAGACTTCATCCTATAGAATCTCGGGTGAAAAATAAAAGATTCGTTGAGATTTTTATTAGTAGTTTGACATGTCGATCCTCAGGTTCGGCCTACCAATGGGGCAAGTTTGGCATGCTAGTTAGACATATCAGCATGCCGATCGCGCGATAAAAAGATCACGCGTTTTCAAGTGGATTTCATCAGATATTGATTCGAATTTGATTCTGATTTGAATTTTGAGGCATTATCTGATAAGGATTGACTTCTGGGCCCAACCTCTATAAAAAGGGTGTGAATCTCACTAATATTTAGATCAATTAAGAGATTAAGAATAATACTCTGCAAGTGTGATTCTGAAACTCCTTGAGAGCTTTTGTTCACAAATCACGAATACTAGCTTTGGGTTCTCTCAATTGATTAGAAGGAAAGTCGCTTTGAGGAAGAGCTGTACATATGAGTCTACACTTATTCTGATTGTGGATAGAGAATAGCAAAGAAGGGCCAGTTGGTTGAGGTCCTTCTAGAACGTTACTTCTCTACTCTAATTGAGAAAGTTCTTCAGCATTCAAGGTTATTAAGATCTAGTTAATTTATGCATATAGCGTGTCAAACTTGTGTTTTAGAAAATACTCTGATATAATTTTTTTAAAAAAATTCTACTACGTACTATTTTTTCAACAACCACATCATACTGTACATGGAGTTCTTCTGAGCCAAACTTTGCCAACCTTTTCATCCTTTCCTCTAACAGGCATTAAACAATTTAAATGTGTACCATGCCTAGCTGAACCCGAACTGCTATCACTCTTTAATCAGGATGTACGTCTTCTAGAGATATTACCATGTGACTGAGATGCCGTGGGAGGCTTTCAAACAAGTGTACAAAATGAAGAGGCTTCTTTGGCAATCAAGCTGGTATTATTTCACCGGCTTCAAGAAGGATTTCATCCTTGGGAAGCCCCGACTCGGACAAGTTTTGAAAGTTTCAATGGTTCTTCATTGGGGGGAACTACGTGTCTCGGGCTATTGAAGTGGTACCCGAGGACAAAAAAGTCCTAAGGAGGTTTGAGTAGGGGCATATTTGGTCAAAGAGGCTGTGGGCATCGAGCGAAGTCATTGCGACAGTAGAGGAGTTGTATTCGAAGCCTAATTATCTCGACTGTAGTTCTTCTTGCTTTGGAAGACCAACATAGTCCACCATGGCTGGTTTGAGAGGTCTAGTTCAACAAACCATCGTTGAAACGTCCCACCTATTCGGGCGTCCGAGTAAGTGACAGTTGCCAGGCCCAGTGCTATGGACATCCTAGGGCAGAGCACCAAACGATCCAGGTGGCCAAGAAAGGAGCCATCATTGTCGAGTTCCAAGGACTATTCAGGTGGTTCCCTCAGCTTAAGGCCGCTTATCATTGACGAGGACCTCAAGGACATGATAAAGCTACTTTACTTGTTAGGATAGCTCTGGATTGGAGGTACGCCTTTTTTTTTGGGTTTGCAGTGCTTTTTGTTACTTGGTGTTTTTCTTTGCAGATATGTCTTCATGGCAAATGTCGAGGTAGGAGAGGCAGAGGATGATGAAGGACCTCTATCGATCCAAAGGAAAGGGGGTCGTCGGGTCAAAGAGAAAGAGGGCCCAAGAGCCTGAGCGCCCTCCTGCCACCAAGTAGCCAACGGCCCTATCGTTACCGACAAGATCAGGAGGCTCGTTGAGCAAAGGATCAACCGCTGTCACTGTCGTCCCACCACCACCAACCAAGTGGCCGAGGAGGCGCCATGCCACTCACCGCCTGATGGTCGAGACCATCGAGGAAGCAGTGCTCGGGAAGGAGTTCTTTGAGGCAGTCTAGGAGGAGACGTTCTCAGACTACTTCCATTCAACTTTTTGACTTTCCGTCTAGGCATCTGCTACTCGACATCCCAAACTTCTCATCACTTGCTCATTTTTCTCTCTAACTTTTTATTCTTGCAGGCTTGCTCGTATATGAAGATGGCCAACTTCATAGCCAAGTGCACCCTCCGCCTTAAGCAACGGAAGGACGAGAAGGCTGGTGAGGAGAAAGACTAGGCGGAGAAGGTGTTAGAAGAGAAGGAGGCTGAACTCATTTTAGTAAAGATTGACACCAACTTGGCCGAAGACGAGGCAAGGAAAGCTCAAGAGGAGGCGGATAAGGTGCGGACCTAGGAAGATCAAGCTCAGGCTGTTCTCCAAGCCGCTTGGGATAAGCACAAGTGTTTCTTAAGGTAAGAACTACCCAGTAGGCTGGCTTAGGCAGCAGAGGACTTTAAGGTGTCTGCAGAGTATGTTGACAACTATTACCTTGGGATCAAGGACTTGGAACACCTTCTAGAGAAACTTTCCAAGGCTACTACCATGGACTGGTTTTCGTTGGATGAGCCAGAGGCAAGCGAAAATGAGGAACAGGTCAAGCTAGACATCATGGTGGACCTCGATGCTGAGAATAGTGACGGGGAGCCAGAGACAAGGCCCAAGGCTAAGACTTGTGTATATATATATATATATATATATTTCCTTTCTATTCGAGTTTGGGAGATGCCTAGTTGTTTGTACATCCCAAAGACAATTAAGAAAATTTTTTATCAGATAATATTTGGTACTTTCTAATGTATGGTCTTATGGCTTTTATATAACATTTTAAAGGATTATAATATTTATAGAGATTGTTGTGAAACTTGCGTATTCCTTACACTTTAATTATAAGGCTAATGTTGGATTAAATAATCTATTGCATGCATGTAAAAATATGAGTTTATGAGCTAATGTTAGTCAGCATCGTATTCTAATCGGACCTATTTACCTTATGACTAGGCTGAAATAGGTAGGTTAGACTTTTAAGGCATGATACCTATGAAACGATGAGGTTCATTGTAGTTATGTACAGTGACATCGGTTGTGATTTGCCATTATTAAGTACTATAACAAAGAATAATTCTGAGACCTTTAAAGAAACGGTTAAGTATGAAAGCTCTGAAAGAGTGTTGGAACAGGTATAGTAGCTCGAGATTGAGCTCTAGGTTTGGTTCCACATATTGGCACGCACTCAAATACTATTATGTCACGAATTGATGTTCCTATCGTGCCTTATACTATGAAATGTGTTTGTTGAGTCGATGCATGTATTTTGAGTCATTTTCTTGTCGTAGTCCCTTTTCTCCTAATAAGCATTCGGGCCCCGTTTTACATTCTTTCCTTCTAGGATTTTACAAACTATGTTAGCAACTAGTAGCGCATAGTTGCTGCTTTTAGAGGCTCGAAGCCTGAGACGACTTATATTACAATTTCACAGTATTTACTTTAAATTCTTAGAGTAATGTTGTACTTTGAGTATAGAAACTATATTCATACGAAAGTGTACGAAGTCTGCATTTTATGAAAAAGTTATGATTTTGGGCTGTTTTGCTATTTTTAATTTAAAGACTCTAAGGCATGTATTTTTTCTATTTTAGTAATAGTGTAATTTTTTATCTTTAATCAGCATAATCCACTTTATTTACTTTAATTGCATTTATCTACTAACCCCTACTTCAAGGTGCTACAATTATATACCTTTTTACACATTATATTTTGGGTCCATTCAAATGATATAATTTTGATTTTTGATTTTATTGAATTATACCTTCTAATTTGATTTAGTACACAAACTCATATATTTTCATAATTAATTTTTAATTTTGACATAAAAATTACTAAAAATATCCTCAAATTGAAAAATAAGAGACCTTTTAAAACTTCAAAAAATTTGTACTCAGGTTTTTAACTTTATAAATGTATAAAATACGTTCAAGGTGTTTTTTGCGTTTTTGTTTTCGTTTTCTTCTTGCTTTTTGAAAGTTTTATTTTTCTTCTTTTTATTTAAGAATAATTTGATCATTTTAAAGATAAAAATCAACTATTAATTAAGATAAAGTATAATTTTTTATATTAAGTATAATATAAAGGAATACATGATATGAGATAAAAAAAATAAAAGCCAGTTTTTTAATTGATCTAAGACATATGATATAGAAATAAATATTCTTTTTCTAA
>CAMOHE010026520.1:0-32829 GCA_946598075.1 Artocarpus hirsutus
TTGAGCTTTTGTTCACAACTCAAGTCATTAATTTTGGGGGGAAACAATCTTATCGGAATAGTTCCCTCAAGTCTTGGCTCTTTGATAAAGCTAAAGTTGCTTGATCTATGGCGAAACAATCTCACAGGAGGCATCCCACCTTCCTTGGGAAACATTTCATCACTTGATCATCTTACTGCAGATGAAAACAATCTAGTGGGAAGTCTTCCTGGTGAGTTAGGCAAACTAAAAAGCTTAACTCTTCTTAAAATTGGGGTGAATAATTTGTCTGGTACAATCCCTCCTTCCATATATAATATAACCTCTTTAAGAACTCTCGCAGTTGATGAAAACCAGTCAAAAGGCACTCTTCCTCCCAACATAGGCCTCACACTTTCTAACATCAAAGATTTCTTTTTTGGTGGTAATGAATTTTCGGGAACAATACCAGAGTCCTTTTCCAACGCTTCTCAGCTTCAAAGAATTGATTTTTCTGTAAATAAGTTTATAGGACAAGTTCCATATGGTTTTGGAAATCTTCCAAATCTGAGGGCTCTACTTTTCAGTCAAAATATGTTAGGAAGTTATTCAACTAATAGCTTAGATTTTGTCACATATTTAACAAATTGCACTCATTTGGAAATATTGGACTTAAGTATGAATTATTTTAGAGGCGCTTTACCCAACTCTGTGGCCAATTTGTCAACCAAATTCACTGAACTTTATATGGCAGGAAATCAAATATCAGGAAATATTCCTGCAACATTAGAAAATCTAGTCAACTTAATCATCTTGAGCTGTGAATATAACCTCTTCAATGGTGTCATTCCATCTTCTTTAGGGAGGCTGCAAAGTTTGCAACTTTTGAGTTTTGAAAGTAACAAGTTATTAGGAAAAATCCCCTCATCTCTAGGAAACCTCACTCGATTGTTTGAACTTGACCTGTCAGATAACAAGCTAGAAGGAAACATTCCTCCAAATATTGGGGACTGCCAAAGCTTGCATTTCCTTGATATTGCAAATAATGATTTGAAAGGGGAAATACCGAAAGAGATTTTCAGTCTTTCCTCTTTATCTATATTGCTCAACTTATCCCACAACTCCTTGTCTGGAAACCTACCTATAGAAGTGGGAAAGCTAAGCAATATTCGTTCACTCGACCTCTCAGAAAACAATCTGATTGGTGAAATCCCAAAAACAATTAGTGATCTTCAGAGTCTAGAACTCCTTTACCTTCAAGGAAATTTCTTTGACAAAAGTCTGCCACCTACTTTGGCTTCTTTGAAAGGAGTACGTTATTTGGATTTTTCACGAAATCACTTTTCAGGCCAAATTCCTAAGGACATTATAGAACTGCATTCCTTGATGTTCTTGAATCTTTCTTTCAATGATCTTGACGGAGAAGTACCAAATGAAGGCGTCTTTCAGAATGCAAGTGCAGTATCACTATTTGGAAATCCTAAGCTTTGTGGCGGTGTACCAAAATTACACCTTCCAAAATGCCGTGATGAAGAATCCAAACATAAAAAGACTCACCATCTCATACTTGCTCTTGCAGTTGTTAATGCAGTGACCGTTTTTCTTGTGCTTTTGGGTTTTATTATATTTTTTTGGAGGAGAAAATCGCAAACAAAGTCATTACTCGAGCTTCCAAAACTGAACCTTCTTTCAAAGATCTCCTACAAAACGCTTTTTCAGGCCACTAATGCATTCAATCCAAGCATGTTGATTGGAATAGGAAGCTTTGGCTCTGTATATAAAGGCATCATTGGCCTGGAAGAACCAGTTGCTATAAAGGTCCTCAATCTTCAGCAAAGAGGTGCTGAGAAAAGTTTTATTGCTGAATGTAATGCATTGAGAGATATTAGGCATCGAAATCTTGTGAAGACATTGACATGTTGCTCCAGCATGGATTCTCATGGCAATGAGTTTAAGGCTTTAGTATCTGAGTTTATGCCAAATGGAAGCCTGGAGAAGTGGCTGCATTTTGTGACTGACGATGAATGCCAATCAAGGGGTTTAGACCTAACACAACGATTAAATATTGCAATCGATGTGGCTTCTGCGATATGCTATCTTCATGAGGATTGTGACCAACCAATCATTCATTGCGACTTGAAGCCTAGTAATGTTCTTCTCAATGATAAAATGACTGCCCATATAAGTGATTTTGGATTAGCAAGGTTGCTAAAAAACACCTCCCGCTCCTCCGATGGCCAAACTAGCACAATTGGAATAAAGGGAACCATTGGCTATGCTCCACCAGGTAACAACTCTCAAGTACTTTATTTTTACTTGAGTATATTTTTATTTTATTTTATTTTTTTTAATATTAGTGTTTCCATTAATGGATATAACAAGAACAAGAACAACAACAACAAAAACAAATAATGCTTCGGAAGGATGAAAAGAATTACTTTAACAAGTACAACAATCTAGTAGTGATAACACTTTAACTCGCCAAAACATACCGTTTAGTTTCTCTGTTTGGTGTCACTAATCATATTGTTGATTTGTAAATTTGAATTCGGATTGTTCTTCATAATGAAAATTGGACTCTTTGAGGTCTTGGGCCTTTATCCTAGAAGGTCAACTTATTTAGTAGAGTAATCCAATATCTTTATAAGTTATTTTTTATTTATATATTTAAATGATATGAAACTTAGATTTCTTTCACTTCTCACATGCTAGGGAAGATAATGCTTTCATTAGAGTCACTAGTACTGGTTGTTGGATGGGTTAAATCGTTTGTTTGAGTTTGTTGAGCTTTAATTTGATATCATAATAAAAATTGGATATTCTAAGGACTTGAGTTTCTATTTTAAAAGGTCAATCTGCTCAATGCAATGACTCAATATCCTTATAAATTTGTTTTTATTATTTGTATATTTAATCAATGTGAGACTTTGGTTTCTTTTACACTTCATTCTCTATAGGTTCCTTTCGGTTTGTAGTTTGAAATTCGAACGATTTGAGCAACTTTTTGTTTTAATATTATAGTTTGAGTAGGGACATTCAAATTTTGATTTTTTTTTTGCTCTGAATTTAAAGTTTTGATTTAAAAGTATTCAATATGGAGAACACCAATTCTTACTCCTTTATGAAGTCTCCATATCCTTGAATCTCTTTATCACATGATATGTTCATTTACCCTCTAACACTATGTACTTTTTTCTAGACAATAACTTTAGATCTTAAGTAATACTTAATTACACTACTCTAATAACCGCAAAATATACTTTGCAATTGTGAATTACAGAGTATGCAATGGGTGGTGAGCCATCAAAACACGGGGATGTGTATAGCTATGGCATCCTTGTGTTGGAGATGTTCACTGGAAGGAGACCCACCGATGAACAATTCAAAGATGATTTCAATCTCCATAACTTCGTTAAGATGGCATTGCAGGGAAATCTTCTTCAAGTAGTGGACTCAGCACTTCTCCAAGATGGAGTAGAAGAAACAACATTGGATAGAAGAAGAGGAAAAAAAGCCAGCAACAATGGAGGGCTTGAAATTGAGGCTGAAGCAGGGAACAGAATCAACTTCAAGATCAGCGCTCATGTGCATAAGTGCTTGGTTTCAGTGTTAGAGATTGGAGTTGCATGCTCCAAAGAATCACCAAATGAAAGAATGAACATGGAAGATGTTACTAGAGAGCTACAACATATCAGAAATGCTTATGCGGGTGTTGAGATCCACGAGCAGGACAGAGAACCAACTGATCTGATGTTCTGTGACAGGTGATTGACACATAAAATGTTGTTACTTCTATTTGCTTGATTTCTTTTAATAAGCATAACACTTTACCAAAATAGAATAGGATCCAGTATACAGATACTCATAATGTATAGAAAATTGCACCAAATAACACACCTTAAAAGTAATAAATAACACATTTTAAAAAAAATATTTAAGTACATGTATCATTTCTGAAATCACATACTCTTTTTAAACACTTGAATTTTTAATTTTATCTCTTCATTCTTCTTCTTTTTCTTTTCATTTTTGTTTTTTATTTCTCTCTTTGCTATTTCATGTTGCTCTCTACGTTATTCTAGACAAAAATAAACTTTGTTTTAATTTAAGTGGACTAAGTGCTAAATACTATAGTCTATTTATTTTTGTTCCTAATTAATAATGACCTAATTCCTTCATTCTCCCTACATTTATATATATATACATATGTATGTGATCTAATTATCTACTTCACTTTGTTATTCTCATTTGTATTTGAACCGCAGGAGCTTGAAGCTTTGAAAGGGGAAGCCACTCAATTAGATGGGGCAGATATTCTCTTGTTGTGTGTCTAATTTATTTAGATTTTTTTGTCCTTTTTTAAATATGCCAATGAGATAATTTTTGTTGTATAAACATATACTCCGTGTATGATGGTGTACTGACTTCCATTTGGTAATTTGCTATTTAGACTTTACGCTTCACCTGCCATTTATGGCTTGTAATTGTTAATAAGGGAAGTTGTTATTTTGGGGAATTGGCGTGAATTTAAACTATGCTAATCAAACAGTTTCTTTTTTCTTATAGGGTGTGCATGAAAAAGTTGAATTATCATGCTTAGGTATTGAGTTGTCAAAAGAATAAATGAATAAATAAGCTAGAAAGGTTGTGCTTGTTTGTAGGAAGCTGAAAACTAAATCAATTATTTCAAACTTTTGAGTGCATTAATAACTCCCGTATTAGCTCTGTTTTGTTACAAAATTTTCGTTTTGTTTTCATTTAATTTAACCCTTTTTTTTTTTGGGCAAACATTTCAGTTTGTCATTGTTTTTCAAGTATACTCTTTTCAGGCGGTTGTCGTTTTGTAATCTAATTGTAAAATTACGGGCTTTTCCCGTTTTCAGGAGTATTGTCAAGTCTCTAATTTACCGTCATTTAATTCGTTATCTTTTACATCGTTTTCAAGATATTTGTCGTTTTAAAATCTATTTGTCGTTCTGAGTTGAGTTGAGTTTTTGAATTCTTTTATCCTTGTTTGGTGGATGTTTGGAAAAATGACGGGAACTAGTGGTGAGAACCACTTTTACTGTAACATATTAGAGTTTTACACTGCAGCATTTTTTTTATTGGTACTGTAGCACGTGAGAGCTTTTTACTGTTTATAACTGATTTTGTGGTGGGAACCAGTGGTTCCCGCCACTCCCAAACATGCTGTTTGTTTACTAATTCTAGTTTCTCATGTTCTCGAAACAATTTTAAATAACCAATAAACTCCTCATTCAAAACCGTATTGCTAAGAAGGAGAAGGATCTACTCCATTTCTGCGCATTATGTTACTATCCAAAGAAATTTTGCAAGTTAAACAAAAATGCCGTTTTTATATGATCAAATGCTTAATCTTATTACATAAAATTTCATGCAAAGAAATTTATTTTATTTTCTTTCTTTTTTTTTCATATTTATTTTCCAAGCAATCTTGTTTAGTCCCCGGACTATAGTCCCACCACACAAAATGAACATGAGACCCACTTGAAGAACCCACATGGCCCCACCTCATTTTTTTTATGGTGGGGCCATAACCCATGGAACTAAAAAGCATTCCTTTTTCTTATTTTCTAAAAGGTAACCGGTGTTGGTATGGAAAGGATATGAATTTGATGCACCAGTAAACCAGTTGGTCAAGCATAGTAGCAAATCATACAGATGTGGGAGAATTTGCAAGAGAGAGAACGAATTTTGACATATATAATATCAATGTTTTAGCTGAATTATATAATGTTTGTTAGGACAAGTACCTCTTTGCCGAATAAAGAGTGTGATCCACTATAATCGATCCAATCTTGGTTTCTAGTTATAAAAACATCAGACTAATTATTAAATCATTTGGAGAAAATGCTTTAGGTCTTTAAAGTTAACCAATATTAATATTGGCGGCTTAAACAGAGCAATTAAGCAGCTCACTTTTGCAAGTGGAGGGCAAAGAGCTGAGTGCGTTTGGTAACTTGTACGGTGAATTTTTTAAAAAGGAAAATATTGTAAAGTTTGCGAATATTTAAATATTTGTAAGATTAGAAGTGATAACTACTCTAAATTGTTCTCCATGCTATGATCTTGTTGTGAATTATAAAAGAAGAATGGTAGATTTTGTTTTCACAAGCCCAAATTGATCATCAACCTCAAAATTGCATTCCAACCTACCAAAATTTCGTTCACTAATATTTCTTTTATTTTACCCATTTGAAAACATTTCATACAAAAATTTTGAATCTAAAACATCGTAACAATTTAAATTTTGTAAGAAAAAACACTATAGTAAAATTTGTTTGAACCAATTTTTTTTACTTGGAATCATATCATATAACAAATAAATTAATCGCAATTGTAAATATAAATCAATAGTAATTTCACGTCCGACTTTACTATAAAGTATACAATTCAATTCTTCCACCCTAAGTTCAAAAAGAAAAAAAAAATAAAAGTGGCAAGAAGCTGTATTTTTTATATTCACCTATTTTTTATTGGAGTATACCAGGGCATTGACCCTTCATTTCGTGAGCCAAAGTCGTTGCATATTCTCAACACCTTGCTTAACTGATTTTTTTTTTTTTTTTAAGGCATTGTGGTCTACCTCAATCTTGACCTAACTCGGTTAGCGATTATCACACAAAGTCTAATTATGCTCTTCTAATAAATTAATAAAGCATTTGAGCCATATGTTTATTCCAAAACCTTCTCTATAATATGCACAGCTAAATTGACATGATTATGCGCACTATAAGGAAAAAAGAAAGATTATATATCCCATCTGTAAAGTCTATTTTGAAGAATCCTATTTAGCACGTCGTGTTCAATTATTTTTATAACATTAACTAAAACAAATTCTGGATCTAGTGCTTCTTGAAAGAAACCAAGTTCATGAAACGATCAGTTCCAAAAATAATACTAGTTTTTTTACAAGGATTATCATGGAATGTACCCAATTTAAAACTGCAACATGGTTTCTGATCTTGAGGTAATTAGGAGACTCAATATATTGCACCAATCTAATTATATGCGATTTGTTTTTCTAAAAAAAAATATATGTATGCTCTTCTTGGTAAGCTTTAATATACCATTATTCATGCATGGTGAAATTTAATCAGCCAATTAGATCATCCTATAATGTATTAAACGATTAGATTTCCCGTTTTATACATAGACTAATAGTGATAATCTAGTACTAGGAGTTGTTTTATTTTTTTTTATTTTTTATTTTTGCTACTTGTGGTCCTTCATTTGTTATTTTAGAGGTGAAACTATCTCTTTTGTCATCTCCTCTATTTTCTATTCTCTTTTACCGATCAAAATGCACTGACGTCTCCCTCAATTAATCACTTTGGAAAACGCTCTTCAACCAAAAAAACAAAAAAAAAAAGCAAATTTAGAAAACGCTCTCCTTTAATGTGTGGATTGTCACGACCCGCATCGTGACTTCCAAAAAATTTAAAATTTGCACAAGTCTTTTTTTTTTTTTTTTTGAAAACACTTAAAAATCTTCAAAACGAACATGATTTAAATTCTTTAAAGGAGAATACTTTAACATTATCACTTATGCAGAAATTATCTTCAAATATTAAATGCATAAAAATTCTTAAATTTTGATAATAATTCCAATGAAACAATTTTTTTTTCCAAGTCTCAAGTTTAAAAATTATTAAATTTGCAAACACTATGATAACTTAAAACAAATAAATACATAGGCCAGGCCATATGCACATATGTTCTTGAAGTAGCCGCAATCGCATTCTCACTCAACGTATGAGGTAGAGACACCATTTGAAGTTTTCGTAACACATAACTTAATAATATGAGTAATAAAATCAATATGTAAAGTTTGTGAGTGCATGGAAGTATTTATAATGTTATAATATAATTCAGAAATTATGTATTTGCGACAATAAATTATATTTAGAAATTTTTTGGGCATTAGATGGATGAGAAGATACATAAAGCTTCTTATAGTTTGATGCCGCTCCTAAATTCACCACCAAAAAATGGCACATCACAACCCCACTACTTCATTTGCCTTTCGTTCCTTGTTCCTCCACGTGATTCTTCTCTACTGTCTCATCCTATTGCAACCTAGCAGTTGCGTTACCAACACATGAAGAAATGAAACTGACAGGCTTGCTCTGCTCAAGTTCAAAGGATCGATATCCGACGATCCTCGCAGAGTCCTGAGCTCGTGGAACGATGCCATTCACTTCTGCAAATGGCCTGGAGTTAGATGCAGCACTCGGCACCAAAGGTTAATAGCCTTGGATTTGGAGGGCTATACCTTGAAAGGAACCATATCGCCTTAGATTGGAAACCTCTCTTTTCTGAGGTTCATTAGCCTTGGAAGTAACAACTTCTTCGGTGAAATCCCGCAGCAAGTTGGTCGATTGTTTCAACTGCAATATCTCAATCTTAGCTCCAACGTCTTTGAAAGTAAAATTCCAGTTAACTTGAGCTACTGCTCACGACTAAGAATAGTAGAGCTCAAAGCGAACAGACTTAACGGTATGGTTCCCTTGGAGCTTGGCACTTTAGAGAAGCTAGTGAGCCTTCGACTAAATAAAAACAATCTTACAGGAGGCATACCACCTTCCTTGGGGAACATTTCATCACTCACATTACTTTCTGTTGGAGATAACAATCTAGAGGGAAATATTCCTGCCGAGTGAGTCAAACTGAAAACATTAGACTTCATTTCATTAGCGTCAAATAATGTCTCTGGTACAATACCGCCCTCTCTTTTCAATATACCCTCTATAAGCACTCTTTCATTTGCAGTTAATCATTTTCATGGTACTCTTCTTACCAACATAGGCTTCACACCCCCTAATCTACAACGATTTGGCATTTTCAGCAATGAATTGTCAGGAGCATTCCCAGAATCATTTTCCAATGCTTCTCAACTTGGAGCAATTGATATTGGTTACAATAATTTTGTTGGACAAGTTCCATCAAGTCTAGGGGATCTTTGAGAACTCTGGGTGCTCAGTTTGAGTAGCAATAGTCTAGGAAATCATTTACCAAATAGTTGGGATTTTGTCGAATCTTTAACAAATTGCAGCAAGTTGAAAGTGTTGGACTTGAGTATGAACAATTTTGGAGGTGTTTTACCAAGCTCTATAGCCAATTTGTCAAACAGCCTCACTCAACTTTATGTTGGAGGCAATCTAATATCTGGATTTATTCCTGCAACACTGGAAAATCTTGTCAACTTAGAGATCTTGGGAATGGATGACAACCTCTTCACTGGTGTCCTTCCTTCTTCTTTGGGGAAGCTACATAGTTTAAAAACTTTGTCGTTCGAAAACAGTAGATTATCTGGAAACGTCCCTAGATCCATAGGAAACCTCACTCAAATACTCTTATTCTATCTATCAGATAGCAAGCTAGAGGGAGAAATTCCTCCAACAATTTGCTAATTGTCGTAATCTACTATCTCTTGACATTTCAAACAATAGATTGAGTGGAGCAATACCCAAAGAGATTATTGGTCTTTCCTCTTTATCTGTCTTGCTCAACTTGTCTCACAACTCTTTGGTTGGAAGCCTACCCAAAGAAGTAGGCAAGCTAGAAAACATCAACACCCTTGACCTCTCAAAAATAATTTGACCAGTGAAATCCCAGACACCATTGGAGACTGTGAGAGTTTGCAATTCCTTTACTTGCAAGGAAATTCGATTCAAGGAACCATTCCTTCCACTTTGTCTTCTATAAGAGGTTTTCAATACTTGGATCTTTCACGAAATAAGTTGTCGGGACAAATTCTTTAAGATTTAGAAAAACTTCGTAGCTTGCAGTGTTTGAACCTTTCTTTCAATGATCTAGAGGTAGAAGTACCAAACAAAGGAGTCTTTGAGAACATAAGTGCAATATCATTCGTTGGAAATACTAGGCTTTGCGGTGGTGTAACGAAATTGCAGCTTCCAAGGTGCCCCATCAAAGATTCCAATCATGGAAATAAGACCAAGGGGTCTCAAACTAAAAATCTCATTAATCTACATGGCTGCAATTTTCCATTCATTATCAGCTTTTGCTATTCTTTTATGGAAGAGGAAATCATTGAGGAAATTGGCATCCACACACTCACCAATCAACTTACTTTCAAAAGTTTCATACAAGATACTTTATCAAGCTACTAATGGATTCTCTCCGAGCATGTTGATTGGAAACGGCAGCTTTGGCTCTGCATATAAAGGTATTTTTGTACAAGAAGAAGAACTAGTTGCAATAAAGGTCCTCAATCTCCGGCAAAAAGGAGCTGGCAAAAGTTTCATTGCTGAATGCAATGCCATGAGGAATATTAGGCATTGAAATCTTGTTAAAATCTTAACATGTTGCTCCAGCTAGGACTGTAATGGCAATGAATTGAAGGCCCTAGTATTTGAATATATGTCCAATGGAAGCCTAGAGAAGTGGTTGCATCCTGTGACTAATGGCGAAACCACTTCAAGGGTTCTAATCCTAATACAAAGACTTAATATTGCTATTGATGTTGCTTCTGCAATAAACTATCTTCATGAGGACACTGACCAGCCAATTGTTCATTGCGACTTAAAGCCAAGTAATGTTCTTCTTGACAACAAAATGATTGCTCATGTAAGTGATTTTGGATTGGCAAGGCTAATTGTAAACACCATTGGCTCCTCTGAATGTCAAGCTAGCACGATTGGTATAAAGGGAACAATTGGCTATGGGGCTCCAGGTAATAACTCTACACTATACGTACCTAGATTTACTTAACTTCTAGGAAGACTATTTAAAGATGCTTATGTGACTGGATATTGTTCCAAAAGAAATAAACTAACTTGCGCTTGAGGAAAACAAATATTGTGGTAACATCTAATTATTTATATCTAGCCTTGGTTGTGGTATACCGGTCAATTTTTAGACATTGTTGTTGCGAAATCAATGCGATAGAAACAAAGAACAAAAACACACAGAGAATTTACGTGGAAACCCAAAACGGGAAAAACCACGAGTAGAGGAGAAGAAAATCACTAAACTCGTAAAGATTACAATAGAGGCACTAGGTAGGCTCAAAAATCGGTAATAATCAAGCTCTAACGCAATACATTATATAAATAGCTATAGGCAAAACCCTATGGGCCAAAAATATAAACTAAACGGCCCAACAATGACGGTCCGTACTGCGGGGGCTCTGCCCCCGCACCCCCGGCGTAATCAGTGGTGGGCTACAGGATTAGGCCTATCAGCCCGATCACTCCGCTACCACCACAGATCTCATAAAAAATCTCACTTTTATTTTTCACCACAATTTGTCGCATTGCGAGCTTTTCGGGTCGGGCCAAACTGAATTCGGGTCACCATACTTCAACAATCTCCACCTTGACACAAATTCTGCTTCAAGGAATAAATCTTCAACGAGCTATCTTCATCTCTTCCACAAAAAATCCTCTAAGGGCAAATTTCAACAGCAAACACCAACCAATTCCAAGCAATGCTCAAACTTGGATGTGGATAATGTCTTAATCATCATATCGGCAGGATTATCATGGGTACTTATCTTGCTCACAACAATATCCCCACAAGCAATAACCTCACGAAAAAGTGATAACGAATATTGATGTGCTTAGTTCTTTCATGAAATATTTGATCTTTAATGAGAAAAATAGCACTCTGACTATCACAAAACACCGTAGTAATCTGCAAGTCTTCACTGAGCTCACCAAATAGACCCTTCAACCAAATAGCTTCCTTACAAGCTTCAGTGATCGCCATATATTCTGCCTTAGAAGTAGACAAAGCCACTGTTGTCTGCAAAGTAGCTTTCCAGCTAATAGCACGGCCACCAATGGTAAACACATATCCTGTAAGCGATCTCCTCTTATCAAGATCTCCAGCAAAATCAAAGTCAACATATCCAATAACTCCATCTCTAGTCCTCCCAAACTGCAAACAAGTATCAGTAGTACCACGCAAATACCTGAATGCCCACTGAACTGCTTTCCAATGTTCCTTACCAGGATTAGCCAAGTATCTACTAACAGTACTCACTGCATATGATAAGTCTGGATGAGAACATACCATTGCATACATAAGTGATCTCACTGCACTAGAATATGGAACTCGAGACATATACTCAATCTCATCGTCTGATTGTGGAGACAAAGCGGAAGAAAGTCTGAAACGCACAGCTAGTGGAGTACTCACAGGTTTAGCACTATGCATATTGAATCTTTGTAGAACTTTCTCAATGTACCCTTTTTGACTCAAATACAACTTGCCTGCCTTTCTATCTCTTAGAATCTCCATGCCAAGAATCTTCTTTGAAGCTCCCAAATCTTTAATCTCAAACTCCTTACTGAGTTGAGCCTTCAGCTTCCTGATTTCTTCCTTATCTCTGGCAGCTATCAACATATCATCAATATATAAGAGCAAATAGATGTAAGACCCATCACGGTTCTTCTTTATGTAGACACAACTATCATAGTCACTTCTCTTAAACTCATGAGAGGTCATAAATGAGTCGAACCTATTATACCATTGCCTGGGAGACTGTTTTAGGCCATAAAGAGACATTTTCAACAAGCACACAAGGTCCTCCTTACCTAAAACTACAAAGCCCTCTGGCTGCTGCATATAGATGTCCTCCTCAAGCTGCCCATGTAAGAATGCGGTCTTCATATCTAACTGCTCAAGCTCAAGATCCTACGTGGCCATAATACCAAGCAAAGCTCGAATCGAACTATGCTTCACAACTGGAGAGGACATGTCCGTGAAGTCTATGCCTGGAACTTGACAATAACCTTTTACAACTAGTCTGGCCTTATATCTGGCTTCTTCAACGCCTGGCATACCATCTTTTCTTTTAAACAACCACTTCTAGCGAACAACTTTCTTATCTTTAGGCAACTTCACCAAATTACAAGTGCCATTCTTATGAAGATATTCCATCTCCTTCTGCACAGCAATCATCCATCTCCCTAAGTCATTACAACCAACTGCCTCTGAATAGTTGGAAGGTTCTTCACTGCAATCAATACCTTCTATCACAGACAAAGTATAAGCCATCAAGTCGGCCTCAGTAAACCTCTTTGGAGGCCTAATATCTCTTCTAGGTCTATCCTTGGTAATAGAATAATGCGGTAGTCTCGGTGGCTGTGATGGGGAAGCAACGTCTCCGTGACTCTCTGAATTTGATCGGGGAGTAGAATCGGATGATGTACCTGTCTCAATTTGAAACTCCACCTGTCTGCTAGATCTCTCCCGATTAGCATCACTAGGTCCCATAGTAGATGTCCTACGTAACATGTTAGTATCATCAAACACAACATCTTTACTAATAATCACCTTCTTGGTTTCCAGACACCACAACTTATAGCCTTTAACTCCAGGCTTATAACCAAGAAACACACACTTCATAGCTCTAGGCTCCAATTTACCATTATCGACATGAGCATAGGCAGGATAGCCAAAAATTCTTAAATTAGAGTAATCTATAGGTTTACTCGACCATACCTCCTGTGGAGTCTTCTTGTTAATAGTAGTGGAAGGAAAGCGATTCACCAAGTAGCATGCTGTAGAAGCGGCTTTAGCCCAAAATGACTTAGGTAGCCCAGCATTGGAGCGAATGCAACGTACCTTCTCCATTAATGTTCTATCCATCCGCTCTACTACACCATTTTGCTGTGGAGTACGTGGGACTATTAAATCCCTCATAATTCCTTCTGACTTACAGAAGACATTAAATTCATTTGAACAAAACTCTAAGCCATTATCAATGCGGAGATGTTTAACTAGCTTACCGGTCTACTTTTCTACCATGGTCTTCCAAGTTTTAAATGTAGTAAAAACATCATTCTTCTACTTTAAAAAGAATGTCCATACCTTTCTAGAAAAGTCATCTATGATTGTAAGCATGTAACTAGCTCCACCACGAGAAAGAACAGTAGACAGTCCCCAAAGGTCAGAGTGTACATACTCCAGAATATCTTTTGTGTTGTGAATGCCTTTGCCAAATCTGACTCTCCTTTGTTTCCCAAACACGCAGTGCTCACAAAACTCCATCTTTCCTATGCAGTGTCCATTACGTAGTCCTCTTTTACTCAACTCTGCCATCCCAAGCTCACTCATTTGCCCTAGTCGCATATGCCATAACTTAATGACATCACTATCAGACATAGTGGATGTAGTACCAGCTGCATCTCCTATAACAATAGTCCCCTATAGAACATACAAACCAGCAGTCTTCTTCAGCCCTTTCATCATAACAAGAGCTCCTTTGTTGACCTTCAAAACTCCACCTTCACCGGAGTACCTGTACCCTTTTGAATATAGAGCACTCAAGGAAATTAAATTCCTCTTCAGATCAGGGATGTGCCTCACATCACCTAGTGTCCTTGCTACTTCATCATACATCTTGATCCTGACAGTTCCAATACCAGCAATCTTGCATGGAGTGTTGTTACCCATCAAAACAGAGCCTTTAGAAACTGTTTCATATGTTGAAAACCCGTCTCGGTTGGGATACATATGAAACGTACATGTAGAGTCAATAACACAATCCTCAGAGGGTTTTGATTCACCATCAAAAATCACCAAGATTGCTGGTATCCCAATCCCTCCGTTACCACCACAAATCTCATGAAAAATCTCACTTTTATTTTTCACCACAATTTGTCGCACCGTGAGCTTTTGGGTCGAGCCAAACTGAATTTGGGTCACCATACTCTAACAATTGTATTCTATATCTTTTTAACAATAATGTGCACAAAGAAAACTACTAAAATGTATAACTGTGTGGAGTATGTAATGGGTGGCGTGCCATCCAAACTGGGGGATGTGTATAGTTATGGGATTCTTGTGTTAGAGATGTTTACAGGAAGAAGACCCACCGATGAAAAGTTTAAAGATGATTTCAATCTTCATAACTTCATTAAAATGGCACTTTCAGCAAGACTTATGCAAATTATGGACTCTGCTCTTCTTCAGAATGAGGTGGAAGAAACCGCAACGAGAAGAGAAGAAAGAAACTATGGCGAGATTGACATAGAAGAAGGAAACATCGGCTTTGAGAGTCCAAACCAGATCAACTCTCGTATGCATAAGTGCTTACTTTCAGTGTTGGAGATTGGACTTGCATGTTCAGAAGAATTATCAAACAAAAGAATGAAAATGGGAGATGTTATCAGAGAGCTACAACGTACCAGAAATGCTTATGTGGGAGTCGGGATCCACAGACACTGAAAAAGAACCAGCTATATAACAGATATTTCCACATAAATTGTTTGTTTGTTTTTTTTTTAATTTAATTCTAAAGGGACCCCATAATTTTACTTGCATTACCTTTTATTAATCTTGAAGCTCAACATTTGACCAGAATGGGTAAGTGTAACATACCTTTCAGAAATGATCCGGTGGTATATTTTATCAAAGTCTATTTTTTCAATATGTATGAAATTTTTTCCTCACCATATTAATTTCCTTTCTCCAGTCCAAAAAATCTGGAAAATAAACTGAACCAATATTTGAACTGCAGGAGTTTCAAGCTTTTGAAAAAGAAAAATCACTAAGTCAGATGGTGAAGATTTCCTCTTGTCGACTGCCTACTTTATTGAGAATAGACTCTAGTACTTGTAGTTGTACCAACTCTGTTGCATAGTTTAGTTTTCCCCTATTCTGCATGCTTTTCCCTTCCTCTTTTAGATATGCTTTAAGTAATAAATTGCGTTGCTTAAACACATAATGCATGTATGATGTTATACTGAATTCCCTTTTTTGATTTGGCAAGGGTGCTTTGTCCTTCATAAGTTTTCACAGGCTGTAAAATGTGGAAAGTTGTTATTTTGGTAAATTTATGTGAATTTAAACTAACTAGAAATAATTACAGTGTCCTGATTTTGAGAGGTGTATTGAGTTGTTAAAACTATAATTTTCTAGGAAAAAAGAGCAACCTAAAATTTTCTTTCTATGAAGTTTTCCCTTCCTTTTTTTTTTTTTTTTAATGGAAATGAAGTGTTTCCTTTTGATTCAAAACTTTATGTTCGTTCTCCATGTTTTCTGATTTTCAGGTTATTGTTGTTTTCAAGTACCCTTAATTATTCTTCCCCAGGTGGTGGTCCTTTTTAATCTTTTTGTCACTTAGAAATGACATTTTCGTTCAACAGGTTCTTAGTTCTTGCCGTTTCCATGGTTATTGTATATCGTATTACTGTCGTTTACAGGTTTTGTCGTTTCCCTGTGATTGTCGTTTTGGAATATAATAGTCCCTTTACCGCTTTTCCCGTTTACGGGGTTTTCCTTTTTCTAATTTGACGTCGTTTTTAATTTGTTCCCTTTTTCATTGTTGTTGTCGTTTTTCGAGTTATTGTCGTTTCAAGGTTTATTTATCGTTTCTAAGTAGAGTTTCGTTTTCTGAATATGTGTCCTTAGTCCACATTATTATTATTATTATTTTTTTTTTGAGGGGGCTAAAGTTATTGTGCCGCTCTAGTTTTTCAGATTATCATTTTTTAATTTTCTTTACTCTTTAATATTTAAGTTTTCATGGTCGTTTGACATTTTTTTTTGAGGGGACTAATTAGACTTTCTAGATTTTAAAGATTTTATAATTCATTCCTTAAATTTTTAAAACAATAAAGGTATTCCTCTTTTTGTTTTCTTTATACTTTTTGATTATTCAAAATGTATGCTCTGTGTTTTAAAATAATCTAAAATTATCCTTTAAGATCTTTCAAGGAGTTAAAAAATAGCCACCCTTTGATTCTCTCAAAAAATAATAACCCTTTGACCGGTTAAAGTTTTTGAAATACCAAAAAAATGTCCTTAATAATTATAATATTTACATAATATTTTAACCGTTGATTACTTAAAATGTAGCAAAGTAAATTTTAAAAATAAGAATATTTAAAAAATAAAAAATAAAAATAGAATGTATCTCTCTCGTCGATCAGCCAAAGGACCTTCATAGTTGGTTTCAATGCAAGCATTAAAACACCATTATAAAAGCCAAAAGGGTGCGTTTTGGTGACAATGGAATAGATAATGGATTGTGAGGGAAGAATCAACGTGTTTTGCCAACAATGGATGGGAAGATCCAGTGTAGGCAAGACCAATCCAACAACTTCAAGTCCGTCCAATCATGTGCGGGCGGCAAGACTGTGAGATCCAACAAACAAAAGCAATCCACCTTTTATGTTTGAGAATTTTTATAAATGTAATCTTTTAAGATTTATTTGTTATAAATATCATATATATTTATTTAGAGTATAACTTATCATATAATTTGAATGATAGTGTAACATAAACGTTTCTAAGTGTGGCATAAAAACACAACTTTTAAATGTGCGACATAACATGTAATTTTCTCTTCATGTAAAAGAAATAGAATCTTTATTATTGAGATTTAAAAAAATTGCATAAATTTATTTTCTTAGTTTAAAAATATTTAAGAACATCTCTAATTATTGATTATTAATAGTATTCATGCCTTTTCAACAAATTAACCAGTTAAAACGTGATATTATAAGGTTTTTTTTTTTTTTTTTTTAAATTAGTAGGCAATTTTGGAATAATTTAAAAATATGAGGAGTACCTTTTAAATTATTAAGAATCCGTCTAATATATGATAGTTTCTTTGGTGGGAATCAAAAACGATACTCAACAACGGGTATCGTCTTTTAGCCATCAAACCTAAGCCTTGTCTGGTAATCATAGTTCCAACAGTTTTTTTTTTTTTTTATGTTCCAATCCAAAACCATTGTTTGACCTATTGTCAGTTTCAACTATTTTTTTTTTTTTTTCATTTCTAACCCTTTTTTGAGCTCTTTTTTTTTTTTTTTTTTTGTTCAAACCAACATTTTGACGTACTTACATCACATAATCTCCAACCATAAATTGTGGTTCTAACTCTTTTTTTTTTCTAATCAATATTGGTTCTAAATGCTCTCTCACATAGATGTTAAAGAAAAAATTGATTTTAACCAAATCTAAAGGTCTAAAAATGTGCATCACAGGTACTGAAAAAGTTCGCTAACATATATATATATATATATATTTATATATAGGGAGTAAATGTGATCCAAAGGTCCTAACCGACCGAAAAATGTACCATTTTTTTAATAGGATAGTAACAATATATTAAATTAAACATAATATCGAGCTTTGATCATCCAATATTGTCATTTATTTTGCTCTAGAAGAGGATATATACTATATCCTTAATATGGATATAATAACTGAAAAAATCTAGAAATTAATAAATATGATTAATTAAGGACTTTTCCATAATGATGGTGTTAAGTCTATACGAAATATAAGTTTAGAGCTTATAAGTTCAAGTTTTAATAAGAACTATGAGAAATTGCAAGAAATTAGTTTATGGTTAGAAATCTTTTGTAACGCATAGGAAACTAATAAGTTTAAATCGTAACATAACCACGATTTATAATTATAAATTTTTCTAATTAACGCACATTTAGAAAGTCTTAATAATTATAAGACTTTAGTTACAAACAACGTTATAATTGCACAATTGAATGTGCTTCATGTGTGAAACATATAACAAAATAACATGGTATGATAGTACACTTGGATAATTAAAATAATTATTCGATGTGTTAAATTAAGGTTTTATGATTCAATCTCTATGTGTTGGTCAATTAGTTGCATTTATAAGAATCTCATTTAGAATCTCTAAATTGAGATGGTCAATAAAAAGGAATTTCCGACTCAATAGAACTATATGGAATTCCTATATGATGCCAGTTTAACAAAAAAGATCCATATCATAGCGATCAAACAACTCAACACCATAATCCAAAAAATGGTGAGCATAAAGTTTATGAATATAAGATCGATCTCAATTTTAATGAGATTATAAAGCATGATAAGAATATCAAGAAAGTCATAAGGATTTTTTGAAGCTCAAGAATTCTAATATCCTATATGTGTACAGTTAGCTATGATACATGTTAATAATTATGTAATGTTTATTATTATTCCTACTACTATTACTACGACCACCACCACCACCACTACTACTATAATAATAACAATAATCATAATAATAGTTATAAAAAAGAGAACGTTAATGAAGTCCACAAACATCGACGAGCCTTTAAAGCAAATGCAATATCACAAATGGATTACTTTCAATTCCATAGTGTGATTAAGAAAAGTTTAAAAAGTATCTATAGATTGGATGTAGACCCATAAATGATATTTTTTAAAAAATAGATCGAATTATACTCGTAAAGTACGAAATTATGCTAAGTCTAAAATTTGAATTAAATTGACTTATCGATTTTCAATTTAATTTATGAAAAATTTTAAGTCAATTTAATATATATAAATTATGACTATTGTTTTCATGATAAAATTAACAGTTTAAATATGTTTTCATATCAAGTATGAAAATATAGCCAATAAAGGAAGAAAATTATAATGAAAAATATATGTTAGCATATTAAAAGTTTTAGAATTTACGAAAATAATATTTTGATCAAGAAATCAAATTTTAAGTTTTGGCCAAAGTTCTTCAATATAGAATATTACTTTTAGCAAATAATATATATATATATATATAGTGAAATTAGTAAATCGCCGATTTTAAAAGACAATACTATTAAAGTTTAACATTTTTGAACAAAATCAATAAATTTATACAGTATAGATAAATAAAGGGCCAACCTGAACCAAATTATCTTAGACTCAAGAAATTCCGAGTCTGACAAATGGGTTTTATAAGATAATCTTAAATAATAAAATGTGCAACGACAGCAACCACAACTTGAAAAGAAAAGGCACCTTAATTCAATTCACATATTCACACTCATAGCCGAATACAGTTCCCTTTGTTTGTTTGTTTGTTTGTTTTTTTTTTTGGTGACCACTTTCAATACTCAACAGCATCTTTTCACATTTTATTAGCATGAATACTCAACTAAACTATTCCACGTTTGCGAACATAATTAATCCATTTTCTAGAAGAAGTTATATTTGGGCCTTATCCAGCCCTCCTTGATTTTGTCGGTGATGCTTGCATGAAATTGTTTAATTGCATAAAAATAATCGAACGTTCAAAACTAGAGAAGGGCTTTGACGGAGTCTAAAGGGTGTGACAATTTGCCAACCAACTTTTACAGGTTGTTGAATATAAGAATGGGTTTTAAAGGAGTTAATTTTGTGATGTTATAACTCTTTCGAATAGGATGTTTGAGAAATTTAGTTCAAACAAAAGGCTTAAATTTAAACAATGTAGAGCTCTTAAATGCTACAATGTATATCAAAAATAAACTACAGTATAAGGTTCTCGCTATAGTGTTATGAACCAAAATGATTAAAACCAATGGTTTGAAGGAAGGTTGCTAAACCCTCTAAAAAATTAGTAAAAATTCCTTCCCATCTGTGGACATTATTAAGAAAGCTTTTGGTTAGAAATGGTGTATCTTCCACTCATATTTCACCCTTTGTTCATTACGTAACACCATGACCTTCAAAACAAGATGCTAGAAGTATTCAAAATACGACTTGGCTTTTTGATACTTATAAAAAAAGGGTCAACTACCTTTTTATACCTTGTATTTTAAGTTTATTTAAACAATATACTTTTCGTTTTTTATCTTATTAAATTTATACCCTCAGATTACATTTAGTACACAAATTTATACTTTGGCCAATCAATCTTCAATTTTGAATTAAAAAATTACCTAAAATACCGTTAAATTAAAAAGAAGATAATTTAAAAAACTTAAAAAAACTTTATGCTAAGGTTTTTACCTTAGAAAATGTATAGAATACCTTCAAAAATAGGTGTTTTATGTGTATTTATTTTGTTTTTCTTATTTTTTGAAAGTTTTATTTTTATATCTTTTACTTAAAGATAATTTGGTCATTTAAAAGTTAAAATTATCTATTGACTAAGATAAGGTATAGATTTGTATATTAAATATAATCTGAAGGTATACATTCGATAAGATCAAAAACTAAACGTATAGTTTTTGAATTAAGTTAAAACAAAGAGTATCGAGAAGATAAATATTCTTATAAAAATGACGTTTTTTAAATTTAAATTGAGCCTCAAATTAATTTTATCCTCTTTAATTCATAATGTATTCAAAATATAACTTAGCTTTTTGAGACTTATAAAAAAAAATTAATTTCATCCCCATTTAATCCATAAAGTTTTTGTAAAGCGAGGATTGTACGGCAATGAAAGTTTGAAAAACTACAAATTCAAGGTATTTTTACAAAAAATTCAATTTTTTGATAATATCTTTTTTCGCATAGTATCCACAAATACGATTAAAATGTCCGTAAATATTACTATTGGATATTTTTATGAAAATATGCCTTGTGTGAAAAGTGCAGTGTTAAATGATTGTAAGTTTATGACAAATTAAAACTAATAAATTTATGTACCAGCAGTCGGTTGAAGCAATTTCTGTAGCACTACAAAAATGACTGTGAGTTTCACTTGGATGGACACGAGGAAACCGTACTGTTTACCTGTTTCACATGATTATTGCTACCGAAATAAAATAACTGTTTGAATTTTTAAGATGGGACTCTCACCTGACACGATTACCATGCTACCCCTCTTTCTAGACACCAATAATGTAACAAAATTACTCAACCGTGCTCATTACGTTATACGAAACTACCAATCAGCAAGAATGAAACTGGCTATACCGTCTTTTTCCGCAACACTGACACGTGTCGAACTTCTTGTGAGGAAGCGGAAAGTTTTCCGCAAAATGACGTATGGGCTGTAGAATATTCCAAGTTATATGTTTCATTTGAAGCTTATCTTCTTCTCTTTGACGCATATGTGTCAACATGAACAGTTTCAGACTTTCACAAGTAGTCTAAAAAAAATTTAATGGAAGTTCGGAAGCCCATTAGTTCATGTGCCATTTCATCCATGTTTTACCATGTCGTTGTTTTTCTCTGTTCTACGGCCTTATTACAACCTACCACTACTACAGTTAGTGCCTTAGGAAATGAAACTGACAGGATTGCTTTGCTCAAATTCAAAGAATCTATATCCAATGATCCAAATCGATTCCTAAGTTCGTGGAATGACTCTGTTCCCTTCTGCAGCTGGCATGGAATTACGTGTAGCAGCCGACATAAAAGGATAACAGCCTTGAACTTGGACGGCCACAACTTGGGAGGAACCATGTCGCCTTATATCGGAAATCTCTCCTTTTTGAGGTCCATTGACCTCGGAAGTAATGGTTTCTTTGGTCAAATCCCTGAGCAAGTTGGTCATTTGTTCCGGCTTCGACATCTCAACCTCAGTTACAACATGCTTGAAGGTAAGATTCCAGTCAACTTGAGCTACTGTTCGGGACTAAATATCTTAAGCCTTGTGTCAAACAAACTTACTGGGACCGTTCCCTTGGAACTTGGCTCTTTGGTGAAGCTTGTGCGGCTTAGTCTTGCACAAAACAATCTCACAGGAGGCATACCACCTTCCTTGGCAAACATGTCAAGTCTCGAAACAATTTCAATGGCATATAACAATCTTGTAGGAACTGTTCCTGGGGAGTTAGGGAGACTGAAAAGCTTATCTTTTTTTGGGGTGGGGGGTAACAATTTGTCTGGTGAAATCCCTCTCTCCGTTTACAACATAAGCTCTATGAACTTTTTCTCAATCGCCGCTAATCGGTTTAGTGGCACTCTTCCCCCTAACATAGGTCTCCACCTCCCTAATCTACAAGGATTCGGAATTGGTGGTAATGAATTCTCTGGGACAATCCCAGAATCATTTTCCAATGCTTCCCAACTTCAAGTGTTTGATATTGGTAAAAACAAGTTTTTTGGACAAGTCCCGAAAAGCTTTGGAAAGCTCCCAGGTCTTTGGAAGCTCGCTTTAGGGAAAAACAATCTAGGGAATTCTTCAGCTAACAGCCTAGATTTCATTGCATCTTTAACGAACTGTAGCCAATTGAAAATATTGGACTTGAGCTATAACAATTTTGGAGGTGATCTGCCAAAATCTGTAGCCAATTTATCAACCCGACTCACTAAACTTTTTCTTGGAGTTAATCAAATATTTGGACACATTCCTTTTACATTAGAAAATCTAATCAATTTAATCCTTTTGAGCATGTGGGGTAATCAAATCACAGGTGTCATTCCAACTTCCTTGGGAAAGTTACAAAATTTACAAGTTTTGTATTTGGACACTAACAAACTATCTGGAAATATCTCTTCATCCATAGGAAATCTCACTCAAGTTTCTGAACTTTATTTGTCACATAACAAGCTAGAAGGAAGTATTCCTCCAAGTATTGTTGGTTACAACTTGAGTGGAGCTATACCAAAAGGGGTTTTCGGTCTTTCCTCTTTGTCTATGCTAATCGACTTATCACACAACTCATTGAGTGGTAGCCTACCTGTGGAAGTTGGCAAGCTAAAGAATATCTATGCAATAGATATCTCAGAAAACAGTTTGACTGGCAAAATTCCAGAGGCCATTGGAGAATGTAGGAGTCTAGAATTCCTTTGCCTACAAGGTAATTTCTTTCAAGGCACCTTGCCTCCTACTTTGGCTTCACTAGCAGGTCTCCAATACTTGGATCTTTCTCGCAATAACTTGATTGGAAAAATTCCCAAAGATTTGGAGAAACTTCGTGTCTTGCAACATTTGAATCTTTCTTTCAACGACTTGGAGGGAGAACTACCAAATGAAGGCATCTTTCAAAACACAAGTGCGGTATCAGTGGTTGGAAATACTAAGCTTTGTGGCGGTGTACCGAAATTGCAGCTTCCAAGATGCCCCATCAAAGAGTCTAAACAGGGGAAGACTCTTAGTCTTAAAGTAATTATTGCAATAATTTCAGCTGTGGTCGTTTTCCTTTTAATTTTGGGTTTCATTATTTTTTATCTAAGGAGGAAATCTCAGAAGAGACCATTGCCTGCAATTGCAACAATAAGTTTTCTTCCAAAGGTTGAATACAAGACGCTTTATCAGGCCACACACGGATTTTCTCCCAGTATGTTGATCGGAGCAGGAAGCTTTGGCACTGTATATAAAGGCGTTATGGAAAAGGAAGAAAAGGATAATGAAGTTGCTATAAAGGTCCTCAATCTTGAGACCAAAGGTGGTTCAAAGAGTTTTGTTGCTGAATGCAACGTATTGAGAAATATTAGGCATCGGAATCTTGTGAAAATCTTGACATGTTGCTCTAGCATGGATTATAATGGCAATGAATTCAAGGCTCTTGTCTTTGAGTATATGTCTAATGGAAGCTTAGAGAAATGGTTGCATTGGGCGACAGAAGAAGAAAGCCAATCAAGGAGCTTGAATCTTATTCAAAGACTAAATATTGCTCTTGATGTGGCCTCTGCATTATACTATCTTCATGACCAATGCGACCAACCTATCATTCACTGTGATTTGAAGCCAAGCAATGTACTTCTTGACAATGAAATGGTTGCTCGTGTAAGTGACTTTGGACTAGCAAGGCTTATCTCAAACAATGAAAGTGTATTTGAAAGTCAAACTAGCACAACTGGAATAAAGGGAACAATTGGTTATGCAGCTCCAGGTAATAATTATGCCTTACCTGAACTTCTTATAAAAATTTAGAAAAGGTTCAAATATATGCAATCTCTTGACCTTATCTTCCATATCTTTATGTAACCGATTAGCACAAAAGAAAAACAATTAACTAGTTATTGTTATTGCAGAGTATGCAATGGGAGGCGAGCCATCAAGACATGGGGATGTGTATAGCTATGGGATCCTTCTATTGGAGATGTTCACCAGAAAGAGACCCACCAATGGAATGTTTAAAGATGATTTCAATCTTCACAACTTTGTTAGGATGGCCTTGCCAGAAAGAGTTGTCGAAATAGTGGACACTGTTCTTCTCCCTAGAGGAGAAGAAGAAGAAAATGCATTGAGAAGAGAACATGGAAGAAACTACAGCAACAATGGAGGCATTGACATCGCGACAGAAGAAGGGTTAGCAAACATCATTATCGAGAATTCAAATACGATCAGCACTCATCTGTCGAAGTGCTTGATTTCGGTGTTGGAGATTGGAGTTGCTTATTCAGAAGAATCACCAAATGAGAGAATGAACATGGAAGATGTCACCAGGGAACTACAGCATATCAGAAATGCTTATAGGAGCGTTGAGATCAACAGACAGACGTAGAACCGGCTAAGATGTAATAGGTACTGTCACATAATTTTCTTTACATTGTCTTTATAATTCTTCAAGCAGAGAATTTAAGAAAAACAGAGAAGAAGCATAATATATCCGTACCAAAAAGAAAACTCCATTTCATTTTCTATTAACGGCAATCTCTCTTTCACTGGCACAAATTAGTAAACAAACTAGCTGACTTATGTTTTAGTTATAGGTTGTGGAAACCGGAGACTGCGACAGAGCACGTGAGTTGTGCCATTTGAAATGTCCAGTACGCAAGAACCATTTAGCTAGAAGTAATTTCTTGTACAATATGGCACGGTTGCTACAGTCAAGTTTCAAAAGCTTCTGAAGACAAGTTTCTAGCTGGTGTTTCATGTAATTTCTTATATTATGGTTTGAAAAATTCAAGACGTAATTTGTTAAATATTATGTTGCCTGTAAATTGAAAGGCAAATTGCACTTGAATTAATTATGGTAAAGCATAATGTGAATTAATGTACTTGATGTAGCTGTTGGATTTAAGGTATAAAATGGTGCAAATAAAAGGAAATGAAATAGCATTAATGTTGAAAGTAATAGTTTAAGAACACAGTATATGATTTCATTTTTGTTGGCTAGTTATAATGTTCTCAATGGAGGTGTTAACGTGACAATCCGTTTTGGTATCCTGTTGGATCTCCATTCTCCTCCAAAATACTATTTTTTTTAATTATTTCTTGGAGGTGATCATACTGACTTGCTAAGATACTTATTCTATGAAGTTCGATAGAAAAAGATAGTTATTAGCTAAAGAAAAGAAATGTATGATAATTGGGCAATAAGTATGAAATGAGTCTTTAAGAGTCTTTATGCAAAAAGTTTCGATCTTGTGTAAGGAACTTATTTCAAATTTGCTACGATGATATTTAAGAGCGAAAATGGGATGAAATAACCCCTAAAGCAGTGCCCCTTTTGACAATGAACAGAATGGGCTGAAATAATCCCTAGAATGGGTTGAAATGTCATAGGTCTCTCTATTTTCTCTAAACTTTTCAAATCCTTAAATGTGGTGTCCCCTTTGATAACGAGAAACCGGGACAACCAATAACTGTGAAAGCCCCCAAATTGCCCTGATTAAACTGCTGAACAACCTGGTTTGGTAATGTTTCCAAATGTTTTTGGAAATATTTTTGCACAATTTTGAAGGCAAAATTTTCAAAATCATTCTTAACACAATTCTCTAAAAATTCTCATTTTCTAAAGCAGTCATTTAGAAAACAGTACCAAACAGGTTTTGAAACATAGACTAAGAGGTAGAGGAACTGGTGAGTTTCTAAGAGGTTGTTTGTTTTGAGTACTCTTGGAACTCAATGGACTCAAATTTGGATTCAAGTATTAAGAATCTTTTGTCAATATGCGTTTGTTTCTCTTAAAATCCAAATCCTTTAAGAATAAAAAATCTAAGTTTTTAAAATTCTGCTCCACTTAAACTTTTCATTCTCAGATATCTCTGCTATAGTAAAATTGAAATTCTCTCTTTTATATTTTTGAGGAATAAAAATCATAACCTCTTCATTTGATATCCAATGGAGATAAGTCTTTTCTTATTATGTTTCTATTGAAGAGAAAAATAAATTAAGATCTATATTGCATAATTTTTTAAGACCATTAAATTAAGATTTTATTAGATTTGTTAATAAATCAAAAATTATTTTCACTACCTCTCCAAACACAAATTTCAATTTTATTCTATACTCAGATTAAAACTTAAATGTATATTCAAACGACAATTTGGATAACAATTCAAATCACTAACTCAAATTCTAATTCAAATTACATTAACTTAAATCAAATCACTAATTTAAATCTATTTACTAAACATACCATAAATTTTCATTTAGTGGTTATTAGTTGGATGAACAGACACCTATTTGTGGAATTTCGTTTTTTTTTTTTTTTTTGTTTTATTTATTTGTCTATCATTTGGTTAATCAATTTAATGCAGTCGTTTTATAGTAGGAAAACTCACTTCAACTCTGACACTAAGCAATGATTACTTAGAATCAGATCTGATGAAGTGCTGAGAGCATAAAAATAGCTTTTTCAAAAAGGGTAAAAAAAGTCACTGGAGCTTCCCCAAATAAAACATCACATAATTCAACTTGACGCTGAAGGCCCACTCGCACAAAAACTTGACTCCAAAACCAAAGACAAACCCGAACGGCAAAAACAAAGCACAAGCAGCAAATAATCCAAATTCACGATCTAGACATATATTGGCAAAACTTACAAAAATTCTTAACGTATTTCACATAGGGAGATAAGGCATTTCTTCTAAGATGCCAACGTAAATGGGATTTTATTGAAAGAAAACAATATATATATATATATGTATATATATATTTAGTAGCAAACATGCACGAGAGGGAAGAAAAAAAAAAACGTACCTAGCCATGTTGGGGGAGATCACTTTTAGTAAATGTTCAGAAAGCACTATATACCTACCTCTTCTTGCATCTGTGTCCACGTTGGGGGAAAATGGATAGAATATATGATTTATACCTCCATTTGTTAATTCATGTATACGTTTCCCGAATTAACAAAAATGAACTGTTGAAAAATTAAAGTGACTCAAATGATATAAAAAATTATGATCGATCAAAGATAAGGCAGCAAAACTAGAACTTTATGACCAGTCGTGGAAGGATGTTGCCTATTTAATTTATAGGTTCAAGCATAAACTTTGAACATTAATTTAAATTTTTATAAAAGAAAATATTATAACAAAAAGGTTTGAATTTTGATTAAATCTATAAAACAAACAGGCTATGCTCGTCTATGTTGGTCAACTTATACATTAGAATATGTTGCAGATGAAGTCTTCTCTCAAGATACTTTTTTTAGTCACTAGCTATAATAAGATGCTTTTATCATTTGGCTGTTTCTGTGCTTCTGCATGCTTATAAAGAAAAGCAAAACAATTATATGTAAGAATCTTGCCATATATTATCATTATTTGTCGTGGTTGGAGAGGATTATTTTATCTGCCTAGCTACTCCACCGGCACCACTAGCTTTATTATTTTGGATTCTTATGAATTCATATATATATATATATATTGGATTTTCATGGATATATATATATATATATATATATATATATATGTTGCACATACTTTCTAATATATGAGTTGGGGCTGGCAACTAGCCAGCTCAAACTTATTAAATGGATTCTTTGAGCGTTTTTCTGACCAAATACAAACGAAACAATTAGCTCATGCCACTTAATATAGTAGAAAATTTCTAAAGCAACTTTTGAGAGCTTTGAGGGATTTCCAAGGCTTGAAGATGAAATCCTTTCTATCTAAAAAAAAGGGAAATAAAATGAAATCCTTGTGCTT
The DNA here is from genome assembly GCA_946598075.1 of Artocarpus hirsutus. NCBI lineage: Eukaryota > Viridiplantae > Streptophyta > Magnoliopsida > Rosales > Moraceae > Artocarpus > Artocarpus hirsutus. The sequence continues at coordinate 28,483 of CAMOHE010026520.1, forward strand.
TTATGAGAAGGTAGGTGGTGATGGGTGAGAAGGGCTAACAAAGAAAGGAGCTTGGGCACTCATTTTTGTGTACTTCTATCTATAGTCTTGCAAAAGAGTATGGAGACTTCTTGACGTGTTACATGTCATTGTCAACGTTCTACGCAGCTCCAGCTCACTCCATTAATTAGAATATATACATGAGGGCAGAGTTGGAATACTGAGCCTAATTTTCGTAAAGTTGAAATAAAGGTTGACAACCCTATCAGTTAGTTATCAGTTTACTAATATTATATGGCCTTCAAGGCTAATTTCAGGCTCTTTCTTTTCTTCAAACTTCAGAGCCTACGATTTTTGTTAGAAGCCTTCACCCCAGCTTATACGTTGGGGCATCTGAATTGTCAGAGGTGTGAAGAGAATGCAAGTCAAGTAAGGTCGATGCACGAAATTTCTTCCACAAGATAGCTGGCTCAGGGACTCACACGCAAGACTGAAGTGTCAACAACGAAGAAGACTAGAAAGTGAAAAATAACTCTCTTTTATATAGCAATTGAGTTGCCCACTGTGTAAGCGGGAGAAAATAGTAGTGAAAAATATCCGCTTGTGTAAGCGGGAGAAAACAGTTCAGCGAAAATAGTTCGTTTGGTGAAATTAAAACTTAAAAATTATCGTATGTAAGTGTTTTATATTGTAGTAAATTTTTGTTTTTTATTATAGCATATAAGAGCTTTATACTGTACAAACTCTAACTTATTTTTTTAACAAGCTTCCCAAACGAAGCCTTAGATGGTGGAGTCTTTGGACTCTAGGAAGAAAACAGCAGAAAGTGCAATAGGATATGCATGTTAGATTTTGTTTTCCTAATTTAAACAATGACCATGTTATTTTAATTTATTTATTTATTATTTATTTAGTTTTTAAATAATAATAAATAAATAAAAATAAATTTAAGTGGTCCAATATACACGTATTTTCTAAAATGTGTCAACCAAAGTATATATCTGAACTGTTATAACACTTCAAAAAAAGACCTTGTTTTAGAAATACCTTTTGATGGTAACATAGACCCAAAAAATGGGTGTTTATAAATATCACGTAAAATCTAGAGGATCCCTAAGCCTTTGCAGTTATTCAAAAATACACCATCTCTCCAAATTGTCGAAGGTTTAAAAGATTCTTTTTCTTTGAGATAAAATTTCTTCAAGAATTCTTGCAGAAATATTCTCTATTCTTACTGTATTTGTCAATAGCTAGAGGTTAGATTTCTTTTCCTTTATGTTTATGCTTTTAAATGATTTTCATGCAATTTAGATTCATGCATATATAAAAATCATAATTCTATATATGTAAATTTCTAACAGACCAAACCGACGTTTGAAGTAGATTGAGCATAAAACTTGAAATTTATTACAAATTCATTTATTACTATACATACAAATTCATTGTTGCACTTATGCATAGTACTAATATTGTTGTATTAGTGTATTTTTTGCAGCCAGATCATAAAAGCATTAAAATTTGCGGAGGATAACAATGATGAAACTCCATCAAATTAAATTGATAAAAAAAAAAAGAAACCACGAAAAAAAAGTAGTATTAGGTTTCTTACCGAAAATGTAATTAGGTTTCTTACCAACTGATGCCAAGTAGGTGATCAGATTCGCATTATGGTCCTTGAGCTAAGGCTGATAATTTTAAACATAGCATGATGATACGATATAAAAATGATATGAGATAAACGGGTTTGAACCACATGTTTATTAATAGGGCCATAAATAGATTGACACATAAATAAATTGTGACGAATAACACAAAAAAAGGGATAGATTTATGCGGATACGTTTACCACACTTTAACACGTTTATTTTCTTCAAAAAAGTTTCTAAAAAAGTTCCTTAATAGACTCCATCCCTGAGTGTAGCGTTCAAATGAAGAAAGAAGTGATCAGCCAATTAAGCCCAAATATGTGGCAACTCTTATTCCATTTATACTATTGGATCCATGTTCTTACATATCCTCCTCTTTATTTATTTATTTATCCATTTTCTTACTATTGTGACGTCTTTATATAATTCATATTCCCTTTACTATGCGCGGATTTTGAATTCACACTCAGATTCGCATTATGGTTCTCTAGCTAGGGCTGACAATTTTAGATATGACACAATGATATGATCGAAACGACACAAAATAAATGGGTTTGAACCGCACATTTATTAATAGGACTGTAAAAGACTTAGCACGAATAACACGAAAATAATCCGACTGTATTTCTACAAACATATTTAACACACTTTAACACGCTTATTTTCTTCAAAAAGTTTCTAAAAAAGTTCCTCAATAGACTCCATCCTAGAGTGTAGCGTTCAAATGAAGGAAGAAGTGATCAGCTAATTGAGCCGTAATATTGGCTACTCTAATTCCATTTATACTATTGGATCCATTCTCTTATATATCCTCCTCTTTATTAATTAATTAATTTATTTATTTATTGAAGGTGAAACTGTGTTCCATTAAACTGTAGCCAAGTCATTACATGTTGCCATTGGAACGTCTTTATATAATACATATTCCCTTTATTCTTACGGACTTACTTTACTTGACTTTCAAAAATTCTTTTGTACAGTTTTGTCAATTCACAAGCTCCGATATTAAAAAAAATCGTGGGCCCTGGAGTTCAAAAAAGAGAAACAGCAGCAAAATAGTCCCAAAGGTAACAAATTGTTGTAATATTTATAACCAACCCACATAAAAGAAAACATTTACACAGACCCTCCATGATTCTATGGCCCTTTTATGTTATACCCTGCGTTGAACTTAATTAGCATTCGACCGTTAACTTCCTTCTAGATAAAATTCCCGCACCAAAAGATGGCAGTCACTGGTTCATTTCCTTTTTGGTTTGTGTCCCTTCATGTGATTCTTTTTTCTTTTTCTGTAAGCTTGCTGCAACCTACCAGCATCACTGCCGATGCAATAGGAAATGAAACTGATAGGATTGCTTTGCTCAAATTTAAAGAATCAATTTCCAACGATCCATATGGCGTCATGAGTTCCTGGAATGACTCCATTCACTTCTGCAACTGGCATGGAATTACCTGCGGATTTCGGCACCAAAGGATAAGAGCATTGAACTTAAGTGGCTATAACTTGAGAGGCACCATACCACCTTACATTGGGAACCTCTCATTTCTTAGAATTCTTCACCTTCAAAGTAACAACTTCTTTGGTGAAATCCCACTTCAGGTTGGTCGTTTATTTCGACTGCAACATCTCAATCTCAGTGTCAACATGTTGGAAGGTACCATCCCAGTCAATTTGAGCTCTTGTTCACAACTCAAGTCATTAATTTTGGCGAAAAACAATCTTATCGGAATAATTCCCTCAAGTCTTGGCTCTTTGATGAAGCTAAAGTTGCTTTATCTATGGAGAAACAATCTCACAGGAGGCATCCCACCTTCCTTGGGAAACATTTCATCACTTGTTCGTCTTACTGCAGAAGAAAACAATCTAGTGGGAAGTATTCCTGGTGAGTTAGGCAAACTAAAAAGCTTAACTCTTCTAGAAATTGGGGTGAATAATTTGTCTGGTACAATCCCTCCTTCCATTTATAATATAACCTCTTTAAGAAGTCTCGCAGTCGTGAAAAACCGGTTGAAAGGCACTCTTCCTCGCAACATAGGCCTCACACTTCCTAATATCGAAGTTTTCTTTTTTGCTGATAATGAATTTTCAGGAACAATACCAGAGTCCTTTTCCAACGCTTCTCAGCTTCAAAAAATTGATTTTGCTGTAAATAAGTTTATAGGACAAGTTCCATATGGTTTTGGAAATCTTCCAAACCTGAGGGAGCTAACTTTCAGTCAAAATATGTTAGGAAGTTATTCAACTAATAGCTTAGATTTTGTCGCATATTTAACAAATTGCAGTCATTTAGAAGTATTGGACTTAAGCATGAATTATTTTAGAGGCACTTTACCCAACTCTGTGGCCAATTTGTCAACCAAATTCACTGAACTTTATATGGGAGGAAATCAAATATCTGGAAATATTCCTGCAACATTAGAAAATCTAGTCAACTTAATCATCTTGAGCTGTGAATATAACCTCTTCAATGGTGCCATTCCATCTTCTTTAGGGAGGCTACAAAGTTTGCAACTTTTGAGTTTTGAAAGTAACAAATTATTAGGAAAAATCCCCTCATCTCTAGGAAACCTCACTCGATTGTTTGAACTTGATCTGTCAGATAACAAGCTAGAAGGAAACATTCCTCCAAATATTGGGGACTGCCAAAGCTTGCATTTCCTTGATATTGCAAATAATGATTTGAAAGGAGAAATACCGAAAGAGATTTTCGGTCTTTCCTCT
>CAMOHE010026531.1:0-26555 GCA_946598075.1 Artocarpus hirsutus
ATTTGTTCCTTCATATTGTTTTATTCCTTGAGTCAAATTCAACCATATGCTTAATCTAACCATGACCATTGGTTTTGAGTTCTTTCTAAAGAATCACAAGCTTAGGAAGGAACCTCTAATTGTGGGACTGAGACAAGATTTCACTACTAAATTATACACTAGGACATTTATCGTTAAACAACTAAATCTTATACTTATCATCAAACTTACATTCATGCAATTAACTTAAAATACACTTACTTGGAGGACTTGGACTGACATGTGGAGGTGTGTATTAGAAACGAAAACCTGCTCTGATATCAAAGTTGTAAAGCCCTCTTACGGACATCACAATAATTATTACTTTCATTCTTGTTATCATTGTTTTTAAGATAAACCATTTAAATTTAAATACAATTTGATAAACATATCCCAGGATCCATGCATACAATTTTTTTAAAAATAACTTACCAGATTTGCTTCTCTCGCCTCGATTAGCCTAACAAAACACCTATAGTGTTCAGCTAATCGATCACCGTAGAAACAGTTAGTTTACAATACAATCATTTACTAAATTATAGACACACAAAACTTCAATCAATGTTTAAGTCTATATCGAGAAAGATACTTATATATCCAAATATTTTAACCATATCAAAATAAAGAAACATGGCGTAGTCCTCATGTAACCACAATTAAAGAATTATTAAACAATCTCAAAAGTCTATAGGAAAATAAATCAAGTCTTGAATCAACATTAGAGCAGAAAATAAAAATAAAATTAATAATAACATCATTGTCCAAGTAATTATTTTTTTTTTGGCGTGATTCCATTTCTAATCCAACCCTCCTAGTGCACACGCCCGCCTCCAACCTCCACCTATTCTATAAGCCTTTTACCTTTGTCTACAACATGATATAAAAACTAAGTAAGCATAAGCTTAGAAAGTATACTTTCCTATCTCACAACATAAAACATTTCATGAACACCTTTATGAAACATCATAATCATAGTCTTCATTTAAATAATAGTGAACTTAGCACAGTTTCATACAAAACATATCTGTCATTATCATTATCCATATTAAAAACTTCATTCATTTTATCTTTGGGGGCCTAAGTGTTGCACCATAAATATCATCATCGTAGGCGCACCGTTATGAGAGGAGAGGGGTAGCTAATCTCAAACCAAACATGACAAGTCCAACCTTTGGGACATCATAAACATAAACATAAATATAGGGTGTACAACACTTAATTAAGTGATATACATATATAGATATACTTTTAACATACCCCATCATCGAAACATTCGTTAAACTTTCTTGTTGCAAAAAGAGTTTTCATGAGAAAACAACATGTAAAAACAAACTTAAAAATTATCATAAAACAAGTTCTCAAAACTTTTTCATAAACATTTATTATGTTATAGGTGAGAATGTACTTACTCGACTTGCTTACTTAAACCTCATCTTAGACGACGTCACTACAGTCTCGATGTGCTCACTTCTTGGTGTGTTCATGTCATACATCCATATACAAATAAAAATAAATTTCATTATTATAAAATCATCCAAAACCATATGACATTATTCATACTTCCATCTCAAGGATTACAAAAACACACATACACTTTACTAACTTATAAATATTCATGCAAAAATTGCAATACTAATACCTGTCTAACCCTTATGTATTCATAATTCAATAACTCACAATTCACACACAATTAAAGCATAAGACTCTAAAGGGACAAATCTAACATACAAACAAAATATCATGATTTTTCGTTGGTAATAAAAATTCCATTTGATAACCAAAACAAGTCACACACTTCATAGCATAAAATCTGCCAACAATAGCTAGGCAGTGAACAATCCTATCTAACATTCATATAATAAAATATCTATTTTACAAAATAATTCCAAAAAAATCCTATATGTAATAGACACCTAAAACTATAACATATCCAAAAATTAGCTTCAAATAAAATTTCAACAATTCAAAGCATGTATTAGAATTCAAAGACAAAATAAACCTTAAATACATAGGGCAGTGAGCAACAGTTCATCATAATCAAATAATTAAAATAAAATTCCTTTGATCCTAAAATTTTTATGACAACCTATAAACATCTAAACTATCATTGAACATCACCTTATCATGTAATAACATCAAGAAGCACAAAATCACAATTTATGAATTTAGGGCATAATTCCCAAAAGCAGGCAAAATGACCTTTATTTACTTAAAAATTTATAATAATTTCATCTTAACACCAAGCTAGTTAAATCAATGGCCTTAAAACTAGACTTAGAAACAAAGAATTTGATATATTACATGCATATTTTGACAATAATTTACATAAAGAAAAAGTCCTCAAAATTCATTCTAAATTTCGAGTCCGTATAAAACTGCACTACTTTCAGGGTCAATTTTGAAAAATCATAACTATTTAATGAAAACACCAATTCAAGTGATTCAAAAGCCAAAAGAAAGCCCAAGATTCTAGTATTTGAAAAAAAAATAAGAAAAATATAAAGCGAGTAATACAGAATTAAAAATTACTAAAACACAATGGTTGTTAGGTGTTTGTATGAAAAGTAGGCTTAAGGAATAAAAAAAATTCAATTCCAATTTATAGCCTAATAAAACCTCAATTAAAATTGTAAACACATAATTACATGATTCTAATTGATAATAAAATATACTCATAAATATCTACATAACAAAATTTGAAAATATATGATATCTTCAATCTAGTGTTTAATGAGAAGTTAATCAAAACAACCAAATCATCAACTCTTTTCAATCACTAATTGACATAAAATACATACAATAAAAGAATTCATGTGATGATAGTAATAATTCTAAGACTAACACAATATACCAGAACATCAAATAATATACATAAATCATAAGAATTCAAAACCATGAAAATTTTAAAACATACCTTTAATTTTTATGTTTTCATCAACAAAGACGAATGCTTACATACAAAATCTCTAAAAATAATTCCTTCTACTTTAGCTTGAAAGAAAAAGAGTGACTAAACTAATGGCATGTGAGGTTTAGTTTATGGAAGAAAATAAATCATAAAAGCATGGAGGAATATGAGAAAGATTGAGGCAAGAAAAAGGGATAGGAATAATATGTGTGCTTGAAGCTACGTATTTATAGGAATAAAAAACCCTAGTCCTAGTCTAATTAGGTTTCCCTTTTCTAAATAAGTGTAATCCTAATCTAATTAGATTTCTTTTTTTCCCCTTTTTTTCCTTCTTCTTTTTTTCTTTTTTTTTTTTTGGCATGGTTTCTACCTTTTTTTTTAACATAAACGTATATACTTATATAATATAATATAATATAATATAAATATATTATAATATAAATAATAATATTAACATACGATTATATATATTATAATATAATATATTATAATATTATATAATACAATAATGTAATATAATATAATTATAATATAAAATTATTTATACACAACAATAATATTTACTCTATGACCTAAAAATAATATTACACATATAATTATCATAACATCATTAATATTATAAAAATAAGAAAATATCCAAACAACATTCATGCCATTATCAAGAATTTAACTTTAGGGCATACATAACTCTAAAGCATTATAAAGATTATAAATTTAGGGCAAGTTGAAAACTCTTAGAAAAAATACTTTAAACTTATCATTATTTTTGACATGAACATCTTGAGCACATCAATTCCACGTGACTGTCACCTGTCATCATACTCAAAATAACATGGTCAGTAACATTATGTTATAAAGAAATTACTTAACATCGTTATATATTAATCATTAACAGTTACATGAAAAATGACAGGTGTTACATATATGTTCAATGGTGAGGCCTTTTTGGCTGAACCGAATGAATATGACAAGGATCCTTACACTTAATAAGAGGCTATGGAGGATGTTGATTCAAAACTCTAGACAGAAGCTATGAACAATGAGATAAAGTCTTTGGAGACGAATCAGGTCTAGCAACTTATGCATTTTCCTGAAGGGGTAAAACCCATAGGGTGTTAGTGGATCTACAAGGGAACGAGAGAAGCAGATTGAAAAGTCAAAACTTATAAGGCTAGACTAGTAGCTAAGGGATACATACAAAAGGAAAGGATCAATTACAAGGAAACCTTTTCGCTTGTAGCCATGCTTAAGTCCATCCGATTCTCCTGTCCATAACTGCTGCTCTTAATTACGAGATTTAGCAAATGGATGTCAAGACGGCTTTTTTGAATGGTATCTTGATGAGTCCATATATTTGGTACAAGCAGACGGGTTCAAGGCGGAGGGTTAAGAGGGTAAGGTTTGCAAGCTACTAAAATCAATTTATGGACTTAAGTAGGCTTCCTGAACTTGCAACATAAGATTTGATCAGGTGATTAAGACTTATAGGTTTGAACAAAATGTGGACGAACCATGTTTTTACAAACACGTTAAGGATGGGAGGGTTGTTTTTCTACTTCTCTATGTAGATGATATTTTTCTAATTGGCAATGACGTTAGGGTGCTATCATCGGTCAAATTTTTCCAGAAAAGGTGCAATTTTTCAATGCAGTTTTAATTTTATTTTTGGGACAATTTTAAGAAACATTTTGGATATGACCAAAAATTTGGAGTATTCGATTTATATGGGATTGAAGACTTGAAGATGGGCATTAAATGAAGAGGGATACAGCTTGAAGATTCAAGGATGAAGAATCGATAAAATATTTTGATAATTCTCTTGTAATCTTTGTTTTCTATTCTATAGGGTGGAACCATTATATTATGATTATTTATTATTATTTTGTTTGTAGCTTTGCTTGTCTACATTATAATATGATTTGCCATGTATATTAATAACATGCCATATAGAATGGGGAGTGCCACTCAATTTAAAATTGTTCATTCATGCTTTTAAAATAAGACCTTGTTTTCAAAAGATTCAGGGGGGGGGGGGGAAGGTTTTCAAAGAGAGGACCTAAGGCCTCTATCGTTGGTCCATAAGGAAGAACATGGTGGTTCTGACACTTAGGAAGGGACTTCATCATGTACGAGGTTGGATCTCCAAGAGGATAAGGTATTTTAACATGATTTATGGTTGCACACTCCTAGGTGGTGATTATCAATCATGGATAAAATATTAAAACGATGGTTATACACTCATATTAATTTTATTATTAACCTCCCCTAGGAGCTTTGTTAATAAATTAATGGCCAAAGAAACGATTATTAATGTATCCTGGATCATATGGGTCCTGGATGGCATATATTAATTAGGAGGGGATCCATATTCTTGATTGAATTTGGCATGACTCCCCTAGGAGCATGTTGAATTCTTAGTTGGGAATTATCGTTGTAAGGGTGTGATATTTTCAAAGTTTTGACACATAAACATATTTGCATGTTTTTACATGATTATGTTATCTTACTAAATTATTATGCTATGTTTGCTTATGTTTGGTACATGATTCTTTATTATAGATTGAAAATGTGTAAAGACGCTTTATCTTCGATACTTAACAAAAACCAATTAACCGAAGAGAATATAATGATTGGAAACAGAACCTGGACATCGTCCTGTCCTTTGAGAAACTAAAATTCGTGCTGACAACACTTTGTCCATTCCTATAGGAGACACCACCAATGATCAATTCCAAGCATATGATCATTGGAAAGATGCAAACAATCAGGCCTGCTATTATGTTATGGCTAGCATGAATAACATGCTACAGGCTTAACATGAGGACTATGAGACTGCTAAGTAGAACTTGGATAACCTAGAAGACATGTTTAGAGGCCAGGCCTTATCTAAGTAGCAAGGGACACTTTAGAAACTCTTGAATTGTAAGCAGAGACCAAGGACATTTGTAAAGGAGCACATGATGTTGGACATGGGTTACCTTGCTAAGGCATAAACCAATGGAGTCGACATCGATGCTGAAACTCAGATGACTATGGTCTTTGTGACTCTGTCAAAAGAATTTATTCCATTTAGAGCTATATTTAATTTGAGCAATAGGCAGGATATGACCTTGATAAAGTTGATGAAATAGTTACAGGAGTTTGAACTACTGATCAGGGAGTCTCCTGCTGGTGGAGAAGCCAATTTGACTGCTGCTTCTGGTTCCAATCCTAACCCTAGGAATGGAAAGAAACAACCGGCCAAAAATGGGAGTCTTCCATTTCTACTAACAACAAGTGCAAGAAGAAGAAGAAGAAAAACCCAAAGAAGCTAAAGTGCTTCTTCTGTGGGAAAGTCGGGCACATCAAGAAGCATTGCAAGAACTTCCTTTTCAAAGGAGGTAGGTGTGATCTTCTATATCTAGAAACTTGTTTGGTTAAGAAATCCATTGACATTTGGGTCATAGATTCTGGTGTAACTAATCATGTTTGTGATTCTTTATAGGGGTTCAAAGAAATAAGAAGTTTACTTCATGAAGACTCCACGCTTCGAATGGGCGATGGATCCTTGGTCTTAGCAGAAGCAGTAAGAGATGTCTATCTTTATTTTAATAATTATAGGAATTTAATTTTACGAGATTGTTTTTATGTTCCTAAATTTAAAAGGATTTTTAATTTCTGTATCTTGTTGATATAAAGACTCCTATTTGAATTCTTTTAATAATAAAGTGGTGGTTTGTAAAAACAAATTTTTTATCTGTTCTAGATGGATGCAAAATAATCTATATTTTATCAAACCTAAGTGGATTTACTACTTAATGCTAAGATAAATGATAATAATTCTAAAAGACTTAAAACTTCTCACTCTAATAAGACTTATCTTTGGCATTTATGCCTTGGTCATATTAACCTAAATAGGATTCAAATGTTGGTAAGGGATGGACTTTTAAGTCACTTAAAGGTGGAATCTATACCTCAATGTGAATCTTGTTTGGAGGGTAAAATGACTAGAAGACCATTCGGGTCTAAGGACAATAGGGCCAAAGGGGTTCTAGAACTTGTGCATAGTGATGTTTGCAGACCGATAAACATCTAGGCATGAGGAGGGTATGAGTACTTTGTCTCTTTTATTGACGATTACTCAAGGTATGGGTATGTGTACCTAATGCACCACAAGAGCAAAACTTATGACAAGGTCACGGAGTTTTGGACTGAAGTGGAAAAGCAATTGGGTAGACCCATAAAGGCACTTCAATCTGATTGAGGTGTGTGAGTACCTTTCTGATGAGTTCTTAGAACACTTATTAGAGAATGGAATTTTATCCCATTTGACTACGCTGGGCACTTAGCAGTAGAATGGCATGGCATAGAGAAGAAATAGAACTTTATTGGACATGGTTAGGTCTATGATGAGTTACTAATCATTGCCTTTATTCTTTTGGGGATATGTACAACAAATCGCATGCTATCTTTTGAACAACGTGTCTTCAAAATCGGTCCATAAAACTCTTCATGAGTTGTGGATGGGTAAGAAGACATCCTTAAACCATATTCGCATATGGGGATGTCTGGCTCATGTCTTGTTTAAGGATGCGAATAAGTTGGATGTACGTTTGGAAGTTTGTGTGTTTGTGTGTTTGTGTGTTTGTAGGATATCTAAAATGGACTAAAGTGTGTTATTTCTATAACCTAAAGGAAAATAAAGTCTTGGTTTCAACTAATGCAACTTTCCTTGAGGAGAGTTACATGGATGACTTTAAGCCTTGAAGCAAAGTGGTGCTTGAGGAGTTAAGGAGTGATCCAATCACTCCAAAGGTTCCAAATGAAATCATTTTGGTCAGTGTAGAATGACCAAACGAACCCGAATAATAACCTAAGGGGCTTCGGTGTAGTGGGAGGATCAAAAATCAACCTGAGAGGTATATATTTAATAAGGCAGCCTTCTTGGTAGAACCGGATGAACATGAGAAGGATCCTTATACTTATGTAGAAGCTATGGAGGATGTTGATTCAAAACTCTAGATAGAGGCCATGAACATAGAGATGAAGTCTATGGAGACTAATCGGGTCTGGAAGTGGATGGAAAGGTCGAAACCTTTATGGCTAGACTGGTAGCTAAGGGTTACACACAAAAGGAAGGAATCAATTACAAGCAAACCTTTTCTTCTATAGCTAGCTTAAGTTCATTCAGATTATCTTGTCCATAGCTGCTGCTCTCGACTACGAGATTTGGTAGATGGATGTTAAGATGGCTTTTCTTAGCAACTATCTTGATGTGTCCATTTATATGGAATAACTGGATAGGTTAAAGGTCAAGGGTCAAGCAAGTAAGGTTTGTAAGCTACTAAAGTCAATTTATGGACTTAAGCAGGCTTCCCATTCTTGGAACATAAGATTTGATCAAGTAATCAAGACTTATGGGTTCTCACAAAATGTGGATGAACCATGTGTGTATAAACACATTAAGGATGGGAATGTGGTTTTTTTACTACTTTATGTAGATGATATTCTGCTAATTGGCAATGACGTTGAGGCATTGCCATCTGTCAAATTATGGTTGACCAAGTAGTTTGACATGAAAGACTTGTGTGAGGCTAATTTTGTTTACAATATCTAGATCTTTTGGGATAGAAAGAACAAAATGATAGCTTTGTCCTAGGCTAACTACATAGATAAGATTCCCAAGAGGTTTGCAATATAGGTATAGGATTCCAAGAACGGTGGGCAACCATTTAGGTCTAGAATTACTCTTTCTAAGAAAGACTATCCAAAGTGTGATGAAGAAAGAGAATACATGAAGAAGGTGCCTTATGCTTCAGCAGTGGATAGTCTCATGTATGACATGCTTTGCACATGATTGCATATTTGTTATGCGGTTTGAATTGTAAGTCAGTTTCAGGCAGATCTAGGACCGAACCACTGGGTTGCGGTTAAGCATATTTTCAAGTATCTGAGAAGGACTCGAGGGCATATGCTTGTGTATTCGGGTAAGAATTTGACTGCTCTAGGATACACTGACTCAAATTTTCAATCCTATCTAGATTCTAAGAGATCGAATTTGAGTGTTGTGTTTACTCTAGGTGGTGGTGCCATCAGTTGGAAAAGTGTGAAGCAAGATTTCCTTTCGAATTCAATGATGGAGGCCAAGTATATAGCAGCTAGTGATGCTTCAAAAGAAACAACATGGTTCTGCAAGTTCCTTGGGGATCTTAAGGTAGTTCCTAGTATGGATAAGGCGGTATCACTGTACTATGATAATAGTGCACTGGTAGCTAATGCTAAGGAACTAAGATTTCACAAGAAGAGTAAGCATAATGATCAAAAGTATCATGTGATAAAGGACTTCGTCGAGGGTAGGCATGTCACGGTGTACAAAATAGTATCAGAGGACAATTTAGCTGATCCATTCACGAGGACACTTACTAAGAGAGTCTCGAGAGGCATGTGGAAGCTATGGGGATGCGAGATTTGTCATATTTACCCACTTAGTGCAAGTGAGAGATTGTCAGACTTGTATGCCCTAAGAAGTAAAAATATAATATGTTTTTTAAGACATTTTTATCAATAAAGAATTTATTTATTATTTATATACCAAAACTTGTCCTCTTCATGTTCATATTTGTTGAATGTATGTTAAGCAAACAATAGTTTGAGACTATTGGTCTAAACCTTTAAGAATTTGGCATTTGATGGGCATGATTCTCAAGGTGACAATATAAATCATAAGATTTGCAATCAAGGTAATAAAGTTGGGCTCTTTTTTTATACAAAGATTGTTATGTTGTCTATATCCCTATTGGAAGATGATTTGTCTTGGCCATTGGGGGTGGACTCCATGAATAGAAACATTAGCACATTGTCATAAGTGACGATGTGTTGGATTGGGACATAAAGTGAATTGATTTGGATTAATAATTCTGTCTTGGCAAATCAATTCAATGTAGACAATCATTTGTATTGCATTAATCCTAAGATGAATAGTGGGCCCATTGTCTTGACTTGTGTCTTTTGATGTACCAAAGGGTGATGCCTACCTATTAATAATGGTACACATGCCGCTACATTGGAGGCATGACTCTTGATAGCGTAGACCTATTATTCATAGCTATAAAATCTATAGCTCTTATTTAGGAGTAGTGATATCCTCTTTTATGCGTTATCTTATAATTGAAAAACTGAAGCATGCAACCATTTGGATACATAGGTGCAACCAAATCATATACTGCTTTTGGATGGTCAGTTTTCTAAAGGTGAGATAATGGAATGCAAGATAAAAGTAATCGGGAAGGTAAGGCACAACTTGTCCTTAAGCCAAGTATGGATAATCTTATGGGGACACGATATACTATGATATGCCGTGGACACTTAACTATACAGGCTTCATAATTCTATATAATTCAAGAGTACAACTCCAAGCTTTTAGTAGAGTAGCATTGGAGTTGATAATTATGAAATGTATATCTAGGATATTGGGTTTCATAGTTATTGGGAGCTTGAACTATATGGGTCCACCAGGTCCTTTTTGCTAGCTCACAATAAATCATGTAACGATACGGCATGTTTTTCCAATAGTTGGTGACTTATGTCAGATTTATCAGATTGGCTAAAATTTAGTAAAATCAAATAATTCATGTTTGTTTATCGATTGAATTAATTTTGTGATAACATTAATTCAAGATAAACTCGTTGAATTATCAGGATTAGATAATTCATGTATGTTTATCAATTGGATTAATTTTGAATTAATTCAACATAAACTTGTTGAATTATCAGGAATTCATTTATTTTCTTAAAGATTATCTAGATAAAGTTGTTTTAATTAGATAACTTCTCTATTGGGTTATTTGAAGTAAAATTAAGACTTTATCCTATAGAATCTTGGGTGAAGAATAAAAGATTCGCTGGGATTTTTGTCGTAGGTTTGGCATGCCGATCCTCTAGTTTGGCCCGCCGATGGGGCAAGTTTGGCATGCTGGTTAGATAGATCGGCATGCCGATCACGTGATAAAAAGATTATGCATTTTCACACCGATTTCATCAGATATTGATCCGAATTTGATTCTAATTCAAATTTTTACGGCCTTATCTGATAAGGACTAACTCCTAGGCCCAACCTCTATAAAAGGGGAGTGAGTCTCATTATTATTTAGATCAATTGAGTGATTAAGAGTCAAACTCTACTAGTGAGATTCTAAAAACTCCCTGAAAGCTCTTGTTCATAAACTACGAACACTAGCGTTAGGTTCTCTTAATTTGTTGGAAGAAAAGTTACCTGGTGGAAGAGCTATACGTGTGAGCTCACACTCACTCCGATTGTGGATAGAGAATAGCAAAGAAGAACAATTGGTTAAGGCTCTTTTAGAATGTTACTTTTCTTCACAGATTGCAGGAGTTCTTCGACATTCAAAGGTTAGTAAGATCTGGTTAATTTATGCGTATAATATGTCAAACTTATGTTTTAGAAAGTACTCTAATATAAAAATATTTAGAATTCTGTTGCGTACTATTTTTCTAACAAATAGGATATGACACATCATGACATGTTGTGGACACTTGGCTAATTTAGAGCTTCATAATTTTTTATGGTTTGAGAGTGCAACTCTAAGCTTTCAATGGAGTAGTGCTAAAGTTGATAATTATAAAATGTGTATTTGGAATATTATTTTTTTATAATTATCGGAGCGTGAACTATATAAGTCAATTAGGTCCCCTGTGCTAGCTCATAATAAATCCTATAATGATACGACATGATTTTTCCATAAATTGATGGCTGATATTAAATGATTAGATTAGCTAAAATTTGATAGGATTAGATAATTCATGTCTACTTATTGGTTGAATTTATTTTGTAAATTAATTTAAAATAAACTTGTTGAATTATTAGGAATATCTATTTTCCTAGAGATTATCTTGATATGACTATTTTGGTTATTTGAATTAAAACTAAGGCTTTGTCTAGAGAATCTCAAATGGGAAGTTAAAGATTCTCAGGGATCATATTATCACAATTTTGGCAGGCCAATCAGTTAATTTCAGGCTGCTGATGGAGCAAGTTCAGTAGGCCGATCTGTTAGTTCGGCCTACCGATCTAACGATAATTTGATCACGTATTTTTTATGTGATTTTATTAAAAGTTCATTTAGATTCAAATTTTTGAGGCCTTATTTGATAATGACCAACCTACGGGATGACATCTATAAATAGGGAGTGAGTTTTTGAGTTATTTAGATTAGTTGAGAAGTTAAGAGTAAGTATATATACTCTAAAACTCCTTGAGAGCTTTTATTCACAATCATAAACCTTTGCTCTGGGTCTTCTCAGTTGGTTGGAAAGAGAGGCACCGGGGAAGAGCTGAATGACATGTGCCCATGCACACTCCAATCATGGATAAAGAATAGCAAATAAGACCAATTGGTTAAGGCTTTTCTGGAACGTTCTTCTCTACACAGATTGTAGGAGTTCTTTGGCATATAAAGATTAGTAAGATTTGATTAATTTATGTATATAGCATGTTAAACTTGTGTTTTAGAAATTGCTCTGATTTAAAAATGTTTGAAATTCTATTGCGTACTTGTTTTCCAACACTTCCGTAACATTCTTCTTTACACGGATTCGAGCCTACTTCGGTATACAAAAGGTTAGTAAGATCAATAATTAATTTATGTATATAGCATGTCTAACTAGTGTTTTTGAAAATACTTTGATTTAAATTTTTTAAAACTTTGCTGTGTAATCATTTTCCATATTAAATTATATAGTACACAAATTAAGCAAAATAGAAGTTATGTAGTATGAGAATAATGTAGTACAAGGATTATACAATATGAAAGTTATATTGTATAAAATTAAGTAGTATGAAAATTATACCGTGTAAAGGATATGGATAAGTGTGGAATGTTGTAGAAGCTTATAGCAATATACGAAATATACTGGCAGTACAAACAACAGTACCAGTAATATTGGAAAAATACAATACAACGTAAGTTTGGACTATTAAAAAGGTGAAAGTGGGGCCCATAAGGACATCTCAAAAGTTTAAAAACTTCTTCACTCTTCCTATGAAACCTAGTTTTGACAAGCACGGAGGATCAAATTTTTATTTGTATTTAAGCCCCTAGAATGAGTTTATAAAACACCTAATTAATATTGAAATAAATGTCTATTTAATTCATTAAAAATTCTCCCAAGATTGTCTCTCCAAATCTGCCCCCTATAGCAAGGAATCTCCCTCAAAATTTTTATAATTTAAGCCTTCAAATTATTCAAGGAAGTATGCACAAGTGTTCTTCAGCAGGATTTAGGAATTTTAAGGTAAAATCTTAACTTTTCCAATGGTATTTTAGGGTTTTTGTTCAACTTTTGTAAGAGATTCTTATGGTATGATATGAACTTGATGTCAAGGGCTTTAGAATATTTTAAGTGCTAAAAGAAAAGGACAAACACTTTGGATTGTTTAGGTAAAATTTTAGCTTTGGAGACTAAGTTAAAGTTTATGTTTTAGTATGCATACCAAGTGTTTTATGTATGTTATGAACTATAGCATGTGTTATGTGGATGATGATATGATTGGATAGTTGGAAAGCAAGGGTTTTAAGCAAGAAAGAAAATGAATGACAAACTTGTCATAAGACAAAGTTTAAGCACTTTAAGTGTTTGAATAAATGTTCTTGGCCATGGCATGTAACAAAGAATGCTATACATGATTATTTTGAGTATTTGATAATGTGTTTTGAAATATTTAAGTGCATGAGGCATTTAGAGGCTGAATCATTTTTTGAGCTTTACACAAGATTTATTGAAAATGTCAAGACAGACAACTTTCGTGAAGAAATTTTCTATATTTTTCAACCTGAACAAGCTAAAAAAAGAGGAATTTAATTTCCACCCGCTTTAGAAAATGGCGAAAACACTATCAAGATGAATGATTTTGGTAAATATTAAAAATAAAAGTTGCAGATCTTGCCCAAACTACTAAAATTTGCAAATAGATTTTGAAAATTTTGTATGGATTTTTAGTTACGAATTTTACAAAACTTAATCACAAAATCTCAAAATGGTTAAATACATAATACATTTTGAAATTTTTTGAATTTGAGCATGGAGATTTTGTAAGCATTAATCCTTGAAAAAAACTGGACATTTTGGTATAATATGGTTATTTTTTATTCAGGGGCAAAAATGTCAAGAATTTGTGTTTTGGGCCAAAACCTTAAAATTGTGTGGAAACTAGATTTTTCATGGTGCAAACTACTGCTATAAGAATATGAGTAATGGTAGATTTTAAAGTTCAAAGAATATGTGATGTTTACAAAAATGTTATTTTTCCAAGAATAACTCAAACGAAACCTAAGCCCTCTAATTTAAACAGACGCCTTTAGACGGAAAATGTTATAAATCACGTTAAGTAGCAAAATCATGTAGTAGGATGTGAAATTTGACTATAAAATGTTCAAGTTAAGTACTATAGAAATAGACCAACAATATGGATGAGTTAGTTTCTAATAGTTGGTTGTTGTTTAAATAGGACACAAAGCCGATTAATAGAAGAAAAATGATGGATGGAGAATGCTACAGCGATATTCTGGTAAGTTTTAATTCTTTATATATGTTTGAAATGTGTTGGATTCATTATGCATGATGTTTCCAAGACCAAGTCATGGTTTGCAATATGTCAGTATTTGTTATGCTTATGGTTTTTGACATTAAGTTATGTCATACAGTATGTTCACTAAGATTACTAGATTGGTAATCTAAACCCACAAGTTAAGATAAGAAAGAGTGTCGCACCAGTCTCCCGATCTAAAGGAAGCATCAAGTTATAAATATGTTATGGTCTCTGTGACACAATGACCTTATAGACTTAGTATGTGCACTTGGGCCCATAATTCAAGTAAGATAAGAATGATAATAAGAAGTTTATAATTCAGCATAAATCACGTTGATAGTGAACTTAGTTTAGCAATTACCTCACAAATCACTCATGATGAATAATGCAAATAAGGGAAGAAATAGTGTGTAGAAAATAAAAAACACAAGCAATTATAGTGGTTCACTCAATGTGAGCAACATCCACATTAGGGTTTTCTTTTTATCTCTTCTAAATAAACAAGTATGAGAAGCCTTGAAAAAGAAAAAGTCCCTTCTTTAGGGTTTTCTACCCATATTTATAGCTATAAATTCACATACAATATGATAAAATTGTTACACATGTATGCCCTAAGGAGTAAAATGTTATAATATATTTTTTGGAGACATTTTATCAATAGAGAATTTATTTGTTGTTCATATACCAAATATTTTCCTCTTTATGTTCATATTTATTGAATGTATATTAAGTAAACAAAAGTCTAAGATTGTCAGTCTAAACCATTATGAATCGGGCATATGATGGACAGATTATGCAGAAGACACGATTCTAAAGGTGATGGTCTAAATCATAAGATTTGCAATTAAAGGAATAAAGTTAGGTGCTTTATACATCATAAGATTGTTATATTGTCTATATTCCTAATAGGAGATGGCTTGTCTTGGCCATCAGCGTTAGACTCCACGAGTGGAAATATTGGTACATTGTCATAGGTGATGATGTGTTGGATTAGGACATAAAGTGGAATTGATTTAGATTAATAACTCCATCTATGCAAATCAATCACTATCGACAATCATATGTGTTGTATCTTAATCTTGAAATGTCTAATGGGCCCGTTATTTTGACTTATGTCATTTGATATATCAAAGTGTGACATCCCGACTTTGTGATGGTACACATACTGGTATGTTAGAGACATGACTCTTGATAACATAAACCTATTTTTCATAGATATGCAATCCATAGCTCCATTGGTGGAGTCAATAATATTCTCTTATATGCGTTATCCTATAATTGAAAAACTAGAGTGCTCAACTATTTGGATGCATAAGTGTAACCAAATGGTATATTATCCATGGATAGTAAGTTTTCCAATGGTGAGACAATGACACGTAAGATAAATATAATCGGGAAGGTAAGATAGAATTTATCCTTAAGCCGATTATGAATATCCTGTGCCAACATGACACATTATGATATGTCATGGACACTTAGTTTAGAGCTTTGTAATTTTAAATAGTTCGAGAGTGCAGCTCTAAGCTTTTAGTGGAGTAGTGTTAAAGTTGATAATTATAAAAATATGTATGTAGGATATTATATTTTATAATTATTGGAGGTTGAAGTATATAGGTCCATTAGGTCCCTTTTTCTAGGTCATAATAAATTTTGTAATAATACGGCGTGCTTTTTCAATAAATTGATGACTTATATTAAATTATTTGATTGGCTGAAATTCAATAAGATTAGATGATATGATTGTAAGATCTGGTTAATTTATGCATATAGCGTGTCAAACTTATGTTTTGGAAAATACTTTGATATAAAAATTTTAAAAATTCCACTGCGTACTATTTTTTCCAACATGTCTCTTTTCTGTAAGCATCTTTAACTTCAATCCTTTTTTCATATAAGCTCTTTAGGTCTTCAATTAACAATGTTAAGTACATATCAATGTCATTCCCCTATTGTTAAGGACCTAAAATT
Organism: Artocarpus hirsutus; assembly: GCA_946598075.1. Lineage (NCBI taxonomy): Eukaryota > Viridiplantae > Streptophyta > Magnoliopsida > Rosales > Moraceae > Artocarpus > Artocarpus hirsutus. The sequence goes on from CAMOHE010026531.1 coordinate 16,479, forward strand.
AATAGAGTCAATGTCAAGAACTTTCACTTCATACACATTTTTGGAAAGATATTGTAGTTACTAAGTATTACAGGCCAAGTGCTATGTCTACTTCTCATGTTATCGCGTGGGTTCATTCCATCCGTCGACAAACTAAAATGTAGATTTCTTGACTTTGCACTAAACTCGGGATGATTGGCATAAAAAATCTTCCATTCTAGTGAATTCACTGAATATCTAAGCATACCATCATTAACCCAGTTGTCATAATGACAAGTCAAATTCTTGGCATGTTCTGTGTTTCCAAATAAATGCCTCAAACATGGTACTAGCTAAATATACCACTATAATTTTGTCAACATTCCTTTCTTACCGTTAGATGGTTCCTTTTCTTTCTTCGTTCTTGGTGCTTTACAAACTAGAAATTCATCCAAGTCCTCAAACTCCTTCTTATAAAGGCTGTAATCATTTTCACAAACATTTATTTTCTCATATTCCATTCCCAAAGTGCTCAATATATTCTTAGCCACTTACATAGTAGTCGGTATTTTATTATCCTTTGGTAGAAGCCCTCTTAAATTCAAAAAAAAAATTGTAAAACTAGAATTTGTCAACCCACTAAGCCTTCAAATTTCATAATGTAACTAAAATGGACAATTTTGTGAATTTTATGCACTCTCATACGCAAGTGTCTCGCTGTCATTCATCCTTATCTCAAATAACTCTGGATAATATAAAAAGTGTTCATCCAAATCATTTACCATCTTAAACATATTATCTCCTATATTATCCTCAACGATAGGTTCCTTTCCTTTACTGTTAAAAATTGGATTGGAAAGAGGTTCACCATGTAAATGCCATGTCTGGTAACTATATATAACCTCATATCGAAATAAATGTCTTTTAATAATTTTAATTGAATGATATCTAAGATTCTACATTGAACACAAGAATATCAAATTTTATCACATTGGACATGAGTTATGGCAAAGAACGAAAATTCACCTAGTCCATCTGCATGTCTTTTGTTAATTTATCATCCCACATCCATTTTCTATATATTTTGCAATTTCTAAATTAAAATATCAAATTCAATCAAGCCTTACAAAATCAAAATCACATAATTTTCAATTAAAGTCAATTTTACATACAAATTTCAAGTAACTCTTCATATATTAATAATAAGATACTAATCGATCCACTCATAAAACCGTAAATAGAGTCAAATCTATAAAGCCACAAATTTCAATTCAAATCATACCCATAAATCCATTTAAAAGATCACCAAAAACCTAATCAATGATATCAAAAACTATAATATATAATTAATCACTTACAAACAATGAGACGGAAAAGAATGGAGATGAGAGAACAGCAACAGAATGTTAATTTTAGAGGTTCAGGCTATTTTTGAATGCTTTTTTTTTTTTTTTTTGCATTCAATACCGTAGGGTGATGATAAGAGTTTTCATAAGATCTTCCATGACAATTTAAAAAAAACGTCATGTAAAATTGTTAAAAAAAGAAAGACAAAAAAAATCATGTAATCTTATCCTATTCCACGATGATTTCCTAGAAAAACAATCGTGAAATGTAGTTTAAATAAAAAAATTAAAAAATCATGATAACTATTGTCATATGTTGACAAATGACGATGGTTTTTAAAACCATCATTGAATTTCTAAATTCCATGATGATTTTCGTGTTTTGTGTTTCATGCCACATTTTTTTTATCACTTAGCACGATAGTTATTAGAAAATGTCATCAAATAAGCATCCTATAGTCACTAATTTGTAGTAGTGTGTTTGAATGCTTGGATTTGGAGGTCATTGATATTAGGAGAAAGAGTCAAACTAATGGTTTGAACTAATTTCTATTCAAAACACCATAATTACTGAGAGCTTTGCACTGTCAATGCATTTTACTTTATACTACAGCCGATGAGAGTTTTACACTATAAACGATTTGAATTAGAGAGTTTAAACCATTGTGACAAACAAAAGAGGAGAGAACCATATGAAATATTAATGTTATAAAAAAAATTTAGTAATAAGTTAAGCAATTTTTTAGGCTTTGTCTTTGGTCATTTGTAAAAGACCACTCTTATAAAGAAACATGTAAAAGTAAAAGATTTATTTTGTAAAATTACTTTAAAAATACTTGACACTACATGTGATCAATGACGAATTCAATATTAATTTTAGTCGGGGCACAAATAAAAAAGCTTATAAACAAATGTAATAAAGAAAAAAATTTTAACAATTTTTTAAGACACTTTTCTATATCCACTTAAAATAACTAACCATGCATATTCCTCATCTATGTTGTGAATTTAAAAAATGTAATATGAATAAAAAAAATTAAGTTTAATTTAAGAAGTTGAAAAGAGAGAAAGTATAGAATGATGTGTTAGATGTTAGAAAATGATGAAGTCAAGTGAACTAAACATGAACCATTACACTTAAACTAAAGTGAAAAATGAGTGATTTTTAATCATTGGATTACTCCAACCTTTTGATTGAAGTATAAAACTAGCTCCCACTTCTAAATAAGTTGTATATTGATTATAGATATAGAATATTGATTGTAGATAAATAATAATTGATAACATTAAATTACTTATTTCATAAAAAAAATTATGACCTACAAATATATTGAAAATGTAAATTGACCAGGTGTCATAACTTAAAAACCCTAGCATCCTTGAGCCCTAGTTTTTGGATTAGTATAAAATTTGGGTCACTTACTAACATTCCCCAAAACTTGGCCATGTTTTTAAGTCACTCTTCAATATGGGATAATTATGTCATGTACCACAGAAAGGAGTGTTGGATTGAATGTGCTACGATGTAAAACCTTTTGCAAAGTATGCCATCCTCATTGCAAAAAAAAAAAAAAAAAGGTGTTAGTATGTTTTTACTAACTTCTCTTCAAACTCCATATATCTATTATCTTCTACATCTAAGCATCAGATATTTCTCATAAAGCATATCTCTCTACTCATTTGTTTTCTCAACGACAAGACTAGGCGAGCATGAAAATCATAGTGGTCTTTGTCCTTGCTTTGCCCCACACTTCAGTTGTAATTGCAACCCTACAACATTGTTGAGAGATAGGATGGAATATGGATCATAGTATTACCCATAAGAATATGATCCCGTAGAAAATCCACATTGAGAAGATCGAGGATGGGGATAATATTAGAGCACTGGGGCAAGGATAAGAATAAAGTCTTGTTTTCGAGTTGGGGGTGGGATGGGGATGGGGGAAGCCCCATCTTCACCCTGATATACATATTAAATTTATTATTTTATTTATTTATTTGCTTTCAATATTATGTTTTGTTGAAATTTGGCTTGTTTTGTTAACACATTGAATTTGGATTAATTTTTTAGTATGAATTTTAACTTTCTCTGTTTGTTATTATCAAAATTCTCTTCAACTACAAATAGCATAGCTGTTGGAAATAGGACAGGTATAAGAAAGGCTCCCCCAACAGTGATTCCTCAACTTCGTCCTGCCTTTCTTTAGTGAGGATGGGGATGGTTTTAGAGAATAGGGGATAAAGATGGAAAAGCAATCCTGGCATTGTGAAAAGCAATCCTATCCTGGACCTCCAGCAGGTTGAACTGCACAGTTCAGCCGGCCGAACCAGGGCGACCAATAGACCAATCGGGCATTGTGAAATTTTGTAATTTTTCATTTGTTTTTGCTATTTTGGGCCCCGATTGAGATTCCAACCTTATAAAATGATTTTATAAGTACAAATGGCACGCTAGGACACCATGAGACAATTTAATGACATAGGATATCTTAAGTTAGATATTGATAAACTAAGTTACTATACATTAGAGTTGTTCGTGGATCCGTGGAGCTAACGTATGGCGGACCGGGATTACGGTGTGGGACACCGACATAAGTTTTGAGGTAGGACTTCTACCCTCTCCTTGGTAACTTATTTTTAAAATGATTTTTGGCCTAAAAAGGATTTTATCAAAATATTTTCAATGAGGATTTAAAAAGGGATTTCATTGACTATTTTTATAAACAGTAGACTGAGGTAAACTTTCATAACAAACCTCATAATGAATGTAGGTGATAATACTTGGTAAAAAGAGATTTCTAATAATTATAGAGAATATATATAAGGGCATGACGCCACATCAAAGATCGGGTCATATAGAGTGTGACCTTTGGGGCAGGTCTCGAAACCCAACTGGGCCACTACGGTGGTGTAATATACATGGTTTGCCCAAGAAAAGAAAATGATATTCTTTCTGGTCCACCAATAAGTTGTTTTGGCAAGGTAAACTTTTATTGAATTTTTGTTTATTTATTTATTTATTCAAGTTCATTTCCTAAATATTTATTTGAATAATGAAATTTCCTTTAAAATTTGGTGTTTTAAATATAGTCCTACTGAGCCCTTCGCTCACATTTTCTTTGTTTTCAAAACTTTCCCCCTCTAGGTGGATATCAGCTTAGGATCGGAGAAGTGTCCATGGATAGGACATTCGAGCACTAGGAGAACCCTGTAAGTTACTTAAATTATAAAATCAAGGCACGTATAACTTTAACTTTCTCTTTCTTCATTTTGGGCTGTGGTTGTAATTTAATATTATCAGTGCTATCTGTGTGCACAAGATGTGGGTTAGTGGGACCCATTCTCCCCTCTCCTTATGTTTTCATTATCTCTTTATTGTTTATTTTGTTATCTTTATTTGTTTGAATATTATAACTACTCGCTTTAAACAAAAAGATTTTAAAACTTATCACATTTTCATAAACAAATTGCTTAATTCTTAAACTCAAGTTTTAATTAAATTTATACTTAATTAACTTAATTAAACCACCAGGTCACCTCCCGTACTCCAGGGCATGATAGAATGTTATCAAAGCTTAAGATTATGAACCTTAGGAATTGTGCACACATAGGTACGGCAATGTAATACCGCTGATAGTTCAAATTTTGTTTTTAGAAGTGAGAGAATGGCACCTAGACGTCGTTCGATAGCTGACGCCGAGTTTAGAAATGATGAGGGCTATGTTTGCTGCATTCTAGCAAATGGCAGCAAGGGCAAGACTGGATGATTCTGAGGCTAGTCACCGACATTCATACTTGAAGGAATTCCAACGTGCGTCTGTACCAACCTTCGACTAAAATGGGGACTCGTAAGTGGCAAAATATTGGTTAGATTCGGTTGTGAAACACTTAGATACTCTTGGTATGCCTGTGGAATATCATGTGGAATTTGCAGCATATAAGTTTGAAGGTGGTGCCAATATCTGGTGGAAGTAGGCTAAGCACTTGGAAAACAATGGTAATGTCTGTTGGGACAGGTTGGAGGAGCTGTTCTACGATCGATATTTTTGCAAAGATATAGAGACCAAAAGGCGGCTGAATTCTATAGGTTGCAACAAGGTGATATGTCAGCTTGGGAGTACGAGGCGAAGTTTAATGAGCTAGCCAGGTTTGTTCCCTCTGTAGTGGCGTCGGAGCGTGAGAAGTGCATTAAGATTCAAGAAGGACTCAGAGCTCCTATCCGACGACAGGTGGTTGCCCTGCGGCTTAGGAGTTTTGGAGAGCTTGTGTCGTCGACAATTTCTATGGAAAGTGATTATGCATAGTACTATGAGAGTAGAGCTAAGACGTTAGGAGGACCATAAAGGAGCGGCAGGAGGAGCACCAATAGTCGACCAACTTCAAGAAAGAACAAGTAGGGTGGCATGAACAGCGGCAGCAACAGTTCATCTAGCAGTGGGTGCAACAACCCATACAGCTTTCACTATCATTATTGCCAGCAGCTGGGACACATTAAGAGAAATTGCCCAATTAGGAGTGCTCATTAAAGACTTTTGGCAGGAGAAGGAGCTAGTCATCAACCCTAGCCTCAAACTTTACCTCAGCCTCTGCAGTACCCTCATTTTCAGTTCCATCAGTTTACTCCTCAGCAACTGCCATACCCAGCACAAGGATACCAGCCGTAGAGCTTCTAGTGCAACGTTCCTCAGTACCGAGCACCGAGTACAGCTAGTGTATAGTCACCTCCATTGTAGCAGTATCGGCCAACTAACCCAGGATCTATAGTGCTGGTAGAGGTAAAAGGAAAGCCCTAGTGTAGGTTCACATGATGACATCAGGTAGTTTAGATGCCTAGACTAGTAACACGGTTGTCGATGGTATAATTTTGGTTTCTTAGTCTTTAGTACACGTGTTATTTGATACTGGTGCCACTCATTCTCTCATTTCAAGTTCTTTTATACATGCCTTGGGATTAGAGATAGACGAATTTGATGAACCCATGAACCCCTAGTCATAGCTTCACCCTTAAGGCAGGTGTATGTCAACAATATTTGTAAAGCTTGTAAAATAAAGGTTGGGGATGAGATTTTGAAGAGTGATTTGATTGTAATTCCCATGAGTACATATGATGTAATCCTAGGGATGGACTGGTTGTCCAGATATAATGTAGTGGTAGACTGTCAACTTAGGAAAGTAACCCTAGTGTCTGATAAGGGGACGGCGATCACTTACCAAGGTGGTGGTGATCGGGTAATGAGTAAGCGTTTTATAAGGGTACGTCTCGAAGGGCGGAAGAACACAGTTTGTTATGCCTTCCTTATGAACTTAGAAGCAGTGTCTAGTACCTTGAGAAAAACACAGCGATCCTAATAGTAGATGAATTCGAAGATGTTTTCCCCAACAAGCTACTAGTATTACCATCGCATCGGGAGATTGAGTTTGGTATTGAGTTGCTTCCAAGAACAACACCGATCTCTGTAGCACCTTATCAGATGGTGCTGGCAGAAATGAAAGAACTAAGGAAACAGCTTCAGGAGCTTGTTGATAAGGGATACATCTAGAATAGTACATCACTGTGGGGAGCACTGGTTCTGTTCGTAAAGAAGCATGATGGAACCCTCAGGTTGTGTATAGATTATCAACAGTTGAATCAGGTCATGGTAAAGAACAAGTATCCTCTGCCTAGGATCGATGAATAGTTTGATCAGTTGGGAGGTTCACGGTACTTCTCAAAGATAGATTTCAGGTCAGGATATCATCAACTCAGAATTACGAAAGAGGACATTCCCAAAACAGCTTTTAGGACCCGGTATGGACATTTTGAGTTTCTGGTGATGCCGTTTGGATTGACGAATGCTCTGGCAACCTTCATGGACCTTATGAACAGGATATTCAGACCTTATCTGGATCAGTTTGTGATCATGTTCATGGACGACATTTTGGTCTACTCTAAGACTTGGGAGGCGCATAAGCAACATCTCAGAATCGTGCTTCAGACTCTGCGGGAGCACCAGTTATATGCCAAGAAAGAAAAGTGTGAATTCTAGTTGACGAAAGTTAAGTTTCTGGGTCATGTCATCTTTGAGCATGGTATCTCAGTGGATCCTTCTAAGGTGGAAGCCATAGTGGAATGGGAACGACTGAGGAATGTAGTATAAATCTGTATCTTCTTAGGACTTGCAGGATACTATAGGAAGTTTGTAAAGGATTTCTCGAAGATAGCAGTGCCTCTGACAAGACTGATCAGGAAGAATGTCAGGTTTGAATGGGATGAAGGATGTGAGCTCACTTTTCAAGAATTGAAGAATCGGTTAACTATAGCTCTTGTACGATAAATTTCAAGAGTAGGTGACACATTCTGAGGGGCCGACCATACTAGCCAATGAGGGGTCAAAGTGATAACAACTACCTTCTGGGCTAGTTAATGCAAAGTCCTCTTGGTGGGGGGGAGGCGACAATCTTTCAATAGTGTAGATTATTCTTAAAATATTTTAAAACATTATTTTATTTCAATTCCGCTCTCATAAATTTTCCATATAATATAATTTTTAATTTCTTTCTCACATTCCCATTAAACTAAAGCCCACCCCCTGTTTTGGTTGGTTTCAAATTACCACAAAATGAGAGAAAGTATGAACTTCATTTTTCTAGGTTTGGAAAATTTTCAATACAACCATGCCAAATGTGAGAACATGAAAGTTTATATGTCTCAAATTACCCCATACCAAATACTCTATATGCAGTTTTTAATTTGTTAATAGTGCCCAGCTAATAAAATGTTCATTTTGCCATCACATCTTTTTAATTAGTTAGTTTAGCCCTCAAAGCCAATGAAATGTTTGTTTATCCTCACTCAAGTGGCGCGTGGACAACACATGATCTTTTGTTTCAAGATTTTTATGCAAATGTAATAGAAAAAAGAGCAACTTATAAGCATGCCTCCAAGTATACCACCTTATTAAAAATACCCTCTAACAACCACTTATTAAAACTGTCTCTTTATTAAAATCGAGGATTTATTAAAAGATTAAGTTATCCTTCCTCCTACTAAATCATGTGGGATAATGAAATGAAACCCATCAGGTTTTGTCGTAGAAACCATTGAATGTAACATGCTAGGTTCCAAAGTAAAACAAACCAGATTTCAACAAATTTTCTTTGAAGCAAAGAAGTGTCAACCTCCTCTAGTAGTTGTCTCGGAACCTACCAAGTTTCATCCTAAAACTTGCCGAAACTACCAGATTCTATCCTAAAGCTCGCTAGATTAACCACCAGATCTATAAGTAAAGTTGCATATTCTAAACCGGAATTACCTGATCTATAAGCAGAAAGGACTGATCCTATTCGTTTCAACCAAAAACAAAAAAAATACTCAATAATAATCCATTTCAGCACAAGCATGGCAACATTAATAACAACAAAGACTTGATTTAAATAAAACAACACAAAAAAAAAAACCATCATAAACAAACAAAAAAATCTAGATCGAATAATTTACATATACATGGACAAACCAAAAATTTCAATTTCAACAAACTCAAATAGATTTGATTTCCACCACACTAATTTAATTGATTTAAGTAACTTCGTTCAAGTCTTTGAGCACCATCAATGCCTTGACAATGATGACGTCGATGATTTGGCTTCTTGAAAAGAACCACCGAATCAATATAGGGTTTCTCATGAGATTCTATAACTCCCCTATATAGGGGTTAACAGTTTTTAAATAAATAAAATGAAAATCAGAAAATAGAGATAAAACATCAAAATAATTTGCCCTGGACTTAAATAGAAACTCTCAAAATAAAAAATAATAATTAAACATAAACAAATAAATAACCACAGTTTAATGTAGCACCTTAAATTTTAATAATATACAAATGTCATCATTATCATTTCAACCCTCAACAAATCTTAATACAGTAACAGAAAATAACAATCGATGCTTACATTATCATGAAGATCATTCTTTGCATTCGAAGCAATTCCAACGCAATATAACTACATAGCTTCCTTAACTGTTTTTCTTGTAACCATCTCATACTTAGTGAGTCCTGAAAAAAGGAAAATATAAGGGAATGAGCGACAACATGCTCAATAGGGAAAACCATTACTCACCTTAAGGTTTTATTCTTTACCACATTAAATCTGCCTGGTTAGTTAGTTTTCATCATTATCTAAATTATGAGATTTATTATGATCGTATTCCTTTGATACCAAAGTTAATCATTACCAAGTTTAATACATATACATATATACAATATTAATATTCATCATTATTCCTAGGTATCCACATTACATAAAGTAACACACAACTTATTGAAACCCAAATGGGCGTGCTTGGCTACCCTCCAAACATTCCGAGGGTATTCTGGCGAGGGGACATCAAGCCCTGAGTCTTCACCAAGTCGATTCCTGTACAGTGTGCACTGGGGCTTTCGACCCAAGGGAGCCTCATCACCTCCCCCCTATTTTACCTTTTAGGGTATTCGTGCCCAAGGACGTAACCGCCGCCTTCTTCATGTCTCACTATTTCTCAATGTTCCATCATTATTTATACTTCCCAATTTATAACAACACATGTTAATTCATTATATTCCTCGCTAATCAATACAGGGCGAGTTCATGTCATAGTTTCATATGTGATTCTCATATAATAGCAGTTCAACATAGATACATATATCTTGTGGTAAAACAATCAATTTTAATTCCATAAAAACCTCACAAAAGATGAGTAATAGAATCCCTACCTTTCAAGCTTCTCAACAATCTTTTAATCTTGGAATTAATTAAC
>CAMOHE010026537.1:0-11065 GCA_946598075.1 Artocarpus hirsutus
TGTCTGAAAGCCGAGGATGGGAAGGGCTTTTAAATAAGCTACCACGACAGTTTTTGGAGAAAACCGTCGTGGTAGCCCTAATCTTCCACGACGGTTTTCTCCAAAAACCGTCGTGGTAGCTCCGAATTGTTGAAGATACCACGACAGTTTTCTGAAAAAACCGTCGTGGAATATTGGAGATACCACAACGGTTTTTACATAAAACCGTCGTGGTAAATTAGAGCTTCCACGACGGTTTTTTCAGAAAACCGTCGTGGTATCTTCCCACCCTACCACGACGGTCTTTGTTTTCACGGGCGTAACTTGCCGCGCATTTTTGCCCTTTACACGACGGTTTTTGTGAAACGGTCGTGAAATAAAGGTCGTGTAATCAATATTTTCTTGTAGTGTGTTGAAATGAGGAAATGTGTCCTGGTTGGTATTCACGATAGAAAACATGCATTAAATAATCCATTTTGAAAGTATTACTAGATCTTATTTGTTTCACGCTATTCCTATAATTTAGTATTATACCTCTTCCTTGTACATAATTTTTTTATCAGTATATTTTTCAGTTTCTTTTCAAAAAAAATTATAAATTATACCTTTAGGAGAACTGGTTAGAGGTTTTGGGAAGTGGGCTGACAGAGCAAGGAACGTTAAGAAGTGGCAAAGAAAGTAATGTTGCTTGGGCTTTTGGTCTTGAGTTGGAGCGGCTAGCAATGGTGCTATTTGACATTCTGGATATACGCCTATTTTGACCGAGTGATGAGAGGTTTACATCTCAAGTATTTCCTGAACCTATTTTTTGTATTTACTATTTCCTCCACTTTTTGTAATTTTTCTGTTCTTTTATACTCTGGTGTGTGCTCAATAATCTAATTTAATTCTTTTGGTATACAGTTTTCCTCTGGCTAGCTGGATCTCAAATTCAAGCCATTTTCCAAGGTATATTCTGAAATAAAAACACACACACAAAAAATCATGTGCATATCATTTGAAATATTCATTTCAATGACATGATTTTAAATGGAAGAATATTTAAACAAATCAACTTGTTCCCAAAATCCTTCAGTTGCAAAACAATTTAGAAACAATTAAAATTGGAATTCAGCTGAAGATATTACCAATTCTCATTTTTTTAATTATTTTACAATTTTTATTTCTTATTGGTTGAAATTTCAAGTGTTGATCTATTGGTCCAAAAGTTGGACTTGTTTCTTTTAGGCCTTGTTTGGTGCACCAAGGTAAATTGGGAGACTTCTGTATTGTGTTACATTTAGAGTCAAATAAACCTGTCACCTTGTGTTTTATCGAATTATGGATTGTTTAGTGCGTAGATGATTCCAACTTGGCCTGTATTTGAAAAAATTTCCCTCCGAGTACCTTCAGGCCCTTTTTCGGATGAATTGTTTCACATTGCATTGTGTATATTACTACATAAAAGTTGATATATCTATCTATTACAATACAGTTCATTAACTGTATATCGAATTTGTTTTTCTCTAGAAGAACCATGCATTTTGGATGTTGAGAATAATTTCTATGCCGTCAATTTATCAAATGATCTGCATTTGACCTCAGCAGAGCATTACTACTACTTCTCCAGCTGACTTAGGAACTACCTTTCAGCTCTTTCTCCCTCTTTCCATCCATCCCCTTTCAATGCCTCAGAGTTGCTCTCTGTCTCCCACCGCCTTTATCGCTCTGTGTCTTGCTCTCAGAAACTTTAATGTCAAAGAGTGTGGACATGTAATTTTAATTCCGTTCTAGTTAATAATTAAAATTATTATGCAGTACTGTTTCACTTAGGATATCGATGACTTGTCGTATAACAAAAATGATATTAGAGAAAAAAAAAAAAAAACAAATAGGATCAAATAATGTAGAGTTGGTTTCCCCGGTTATTCTATGTGGAAATGACCTGGAGCTATTTTTTTCTTGCAAATAATAATAATAATAATAATAATAATAGTAATAGTAAAAGTAATAGTAATAAGCACTTCTTGTTAACTAAACAAAGCGCTCTTTTGTTAACTAAGCAAAGCACTCTCTTGTTATATCTTCTGATGTAGAAAACTCTACTTTTTGAACCATTTTAGACCTTCAGGGGGAGAAAAATATTGCACGTATAACTTTGCGTCAAATATCTTGAAAAATACCAAATTACGGCCCTTTTCATTTTGCAGTATCCTCCTTGCTTCAAAGATATTAGTTTTTGGATCAATGAATCTTTCACAGAAATAATTTTTGTGAAGCGGTTAGAGTAGTTGCTGGGGGCCTGGTTGAGGAGGTATGTCTTTATCTATCTTGCTTATTTAAATTTTTTGAGCTACATTTGCTGACTAAAAAAGAGAGAACGTATATTGAACTTGTATTACGAAAGGAGTTATTGGAACAAGAGTTTTCATTTGCCTAACTAAACATTAAGCGTTTTGTTGACGTAACTTGTAATTCGTTTATAACATCTTTTAATCCATTAGGGCTTGTTTGGCACACCGTATTGTATCGCATTGTATTGAATTTTTTGTATACAATGCAATGCAATTCAAAACAATACAATACGATGTGCTAAACATGCATTTATAGATTATTAATGGTACGAGGCACATTGCTTGAGGTATTTTCCTAAAACTGATGGAAATTTACTTCTAGAGGAGCGAGGACAAGAATCTTTCTCCTCTTTTTTTCTCTTGGCCTATAAATTCCTCTCATTAACTGATAAGAATGGTTCCAAGTTACATTTCTTCCTCTCTCTCTCTCTCTCTCCCCGTAAAGATGCAGGGATTTGTTCTTGGAGTAAATGCTAAGGGTTTGGAACCATTTTTTCTTTTCTTTCTTTTTTTTTTTTTTAAACGTTTGTAACCCTTCTTACCTCTTAAGTGGAGGTATTTTTTCTAGAAGAATATTTGCCAGTTTAAAAGACAACAAAAATAGCCAATGTACTTCATCCTTGAACTAATATAGTACCGCTACTACTACCAAAAAAAAAAAAACGAAGATATGTTTGTTGTTCTTTGGAGTCTTAGCTCTCAACTTTCGTTCTTTAAGACTTCCAGAGATATGTTACATTGAAAATTTCTCCGTCTACCGAAGTGACTCTAGATTGTTTCTACTCTGAAACTTCTTCGACAGATATATTCCTCCGTAACATGTTATATTTTTTACTTGTTTCTCAGGGATGAACATACAAGTTGTCAATTTATTGTATAACTTCACCAAATATGCTCACTGTTACTTTCAGTCTCTTTTGACTGCCTACTTTTGAATTCCAGGTGAAACCGATGGACAATTTTACAAACAAGAAAGGGATGACAAGTCGCTGTTACAGGATAGCATATCGCTCCATGGAACGCTCACTTACAGACGAGGAAATTAATAAGCTACAGGTAATTCACAAAATCAGGCTTTATGTAAGTTTTTAACTTGTTATTCTTTTCACCCTGAGGCTTTAATTTTTTTCCCCCTGTCATTCTCTATGCAGTGGGATGTAAGAGATCAGGTGGTGAGCAAGTTGAATGTTGTTGTTAGGTAAGAATTTCACAGTACATTGCCCATTCAGCAGCATAAATCATGTAAATTTTTTATTTCATTTTGGGCCTGTTGTAACTTGCCCCTCCAAGAATACAAGGCAACGAATAAGTTAAAATAAAGATTTTTTTAATCTGAAAATTATTTATCGTTATTGCTTTTGCCACAAATTTTGTACAATAATAAGTTTATCTGATATCATAAGATGGTCTCATTTTTCATGATGATTATGACCTGTACAATTTCCTGATGTCTTTCTTTTCCCTTATTTTTATCGGAGAAATTTTGTAGAATGTAATTAAAATGATTACAGCAATGATTAGAGGATAAGTTTCTTGTGCCTTTCTGTGTATGTATGTGTGTGTGTGTATATATATATATATGGGTTTTTCTACGATTTTTCTAATGAGAGGTTCTTTCAACATAACATGTAAAAGATAAAAATATAACATGATAGTTGTTAAATGTAACATCAATGTTTTATTAATGTAATATCAAGAAATTTAATCATTTTAAAACTATAAAATGCATTTTCAATGTTCATCGATATTGGATTTGGCATGACAATAAGAAATTTAGCCATTGAAAAACTATGTTTGCAACTTTAATATCAATAATATGTTCAATGACTATCATATTATATTTTTACTTCTATTAGGTTGGTTGGAAAGAGTAGTTTAAACCAATAGTTTAAACTATAAACAATATAAAACTTTTATATGTTACAATAAAGTTGTTACGTGCTACAATTTTTAAACTCAAATTGATTTAAACTACTCTCTCAAACATCCTATATATGTTATCTCGAGGGGCCATAGAAAAGCCTTGTTTCTTTATTGCCTTTCTAGTGGAAGGTGCTTCTAAACATCATATCAAAAGAAAAGAAAAAAAAAAAAAAACATAACTTGTCCGTTTTTTGAACATAACATCAATGTTGGGTTTGACATCAATGTTGGATTTGACGTAGCACTAATAAATTTTAGCATTCAAAACAACTCTAAATTCAGTCATTCAAAAATTGTTACGAATTTTTAATTTTAATGTTATATTAAGAGTGTATTTGAAAATATAGTTAGAACTTAAATTAGAACTTAAATATTATAGCATGTAAGAGTTTTACACTATAACATACTTTTATTTTATACTGTAGCATATGAGAAATTTTCAATAAAATAGTTGGAATTAATAAGTTTTAACCTCCTTGTTAGAGAAAACCTAAATGACTATTAGTCATACATACACATAGGCATGCATGCGTGTATGTACGTACGTGTGCATGTATGTAGTTGATCTAGTATCAGATTGTTGATATGGACGAGTTCTTCGGAATTGTAGGCGGGTGTGGCGGCATGAGCTCTAGGTCTACAGGGAGGTGATGGATAAAAATCAGTATAAGAACATTTTGGCTCTAGTATCAACTTATGTAGCGAAAGCGTAAAAAAACAAAAAATAAAGGATAAACTCTTAAAGGCGTCGATTTAATTAGAATACCTAAAAAATCCATTAATTCACTATGAATATTCAAAGATAGCACTCTTTATTAACCTGTTGATTCACTCGGAATGCCAAGTAAATCGGCTTTAATCAGTCAATGATTTTAAAGAATACCAAAAAAATTGAAAAAATATAAAGTAAATATTTTAATTTTGTTAATAAAAAATTAAAAAAAGTCAGTAATAAAATTTTTACCTTGTTACATATGATGGGACTAACATATACAACTTGTCCCAAATAGTAACAAGAAACGAAAGAAATAATCAGGAAAATAAAGTATTCTAAAAAAATAAAAAAGAAAACTAAACTATTCTTATCTCTAAAAAGAAACATATAATCTATTTAAAATCTGGAGCTGTTCTTATCTCTAAAAAAAAAAAAACAAATAAATAAGAAAATAACTTAAAATTAGAAAGTTAAAATAAGATTTCTTGTTGCATCGTGATTCCTCAAATCCAATCGTGCCTATGCTCGGTTAGACCAAAAGACTAACCATGAAAGCCATAAGAATAGAATTGCTATTCACGAAAATGGTTAAATAGGTATTCCCAAAGTTGAACATTAGAATAATATTAATTAAAGTTATTTCTTTATATATTATGCCATTTAATGCTCTACTATTTACTTTGTTGAATACCCTTTTGACTATTCTAATATAAGAACATATCCAATTTAATTAACTATAATGCAACTCACTGATTATATTTAACAATAGGATGGTATTTATTCTCGTCTCGTCATCATTACCGGGTAGGGTACAAAGTTTATTCGATAAGTTGCAGTCCTAAATCAAATAAAATAATTACTTTGCAATATATAAAGAAAACAAAATTACTTTGGACCATTTTAATTTAGTTTCAGAATATTATCAAATATTCAATACAGTTATTTTTATCACAAATGTGTTTAACAACTAATTAGTTAGAACTTATAGTTTCAAATATCTAATAGTATAAAACTATTACTATAGCAACTTATAGTTTCAAATATCTACAGTACAAAACTTTTACATGCTACACTACTTACTTAGAACTTAGGTTTTAACTCACAACTCCAACTAAGTTACCACACACTCATGTCATCATTCCCTTCTATTTTACGACTAACTGCAAATAATAATTGTGATTCGAATATCAATTTTTCAACCAAAAAAATGAAATTAGAGTAAATCATATATCTATTCTTGTCTCATTCCCTGGTATTCCTGTTCTTATTCTCACCTAGTCTATGTCCAACTATATTCCTATTTCTGTTCTCATTCTTGTTACCGAAACCAACGGGATAAAACAAGTGGATGAAATAAGAGAGAGACGCTGAAAAAAACAGATCGAAACGAGGACAAAACTAACCAGACCAAACGGAGAGCGCATTGCGTAGAAGTATAAATGAATGCAGATTAATCTCTACGCTCAATTAAAAAAAAAAAGCCACAGGTAAACGTTACAAAGTCAGCACAGGTTGTTAACTCTTCGAATAATTCTGCTTGTACAAGTATTCGTTAGCATACAGGTCAAGTTGATAAATCATAAACTAAAATATTTTGACCACAAAACCGCTACACTTTTTTTTTTTTTTTTCCTTTTTGCAAGTTGGAGTTGCGAATCAGGCCGGGAGCAATACAATTTCTATAGAATTATAAGCTTGCTCATATAAGCATAAATACAAGAAAATGTGAAGCAAATTCACTCAAATTCAACTTATATAAGCATGAACTCGAGCCAGAGTGTAGCTTCTTCAATTTGCATAATGTTTCGGTTCGTTCCGTTCCTCCTTCGCTCTTACCACCTTTTCAACGGATCTGAACTGCAAGCTTCATCCATTCTGGCTCTAAAAAGGCCAAAAGTTTGAAGAATGGATCCAAACTTGCTGAACTTCGCATCAAAAGATGTCATGAATGAGTTGTTATCAGGTATTAGGCAAATGGACCTCATAAGCTATAAACTTCTGTAATCCCTGCGTGAGTATTAGGATTCATTTTACTAGGTGATGGCGAAGTCAACTTACAATGATATATGGAAACGTCAGTTGCTGCAATGCTGCAATGCTCGATGAGGCTGCCTTCTATACATTATTATGCAGTATCCTAATTTTTTTTCTGAGCAAAAAGGCGAGTCAGGCAGCATGTAAAAAACAATTCTGGAGATCAATACTTCTACAACTGCAAAATTTATTGCATCGCTCAGCTGAATCAGGAGAGCTGCTTTCCCTGAAATCCGTCTTTGTTTCTGCTGCGGAGGGACTCATCCCCATTCCTGGGTCATTTCTTCTCTAACTGTTTAGGAAATTTTGGACCATGCGTTACAAATAGATAGATAGATAAATAAATAAATAAATAAATAAAGGAACACCTCCACAAAAAAATTCACTCCAAGAGCTGTACCTGTCGCTGCTGATGGGCCTGTGGATTAACACCACGCTGCATCGAGATGCCACCAGGGTTCATTACACCACCCATTCCAGCCTGAGATGCTAGATTATAACCTGCCAACCCGTGTAACGGCATCCTCTGCATGCCCATTTGTGGCCGAGTGGCATCTACTAGGAACTCCATGAGCACCTGGCACGCTTCCAGGAACTGCATTACCAGATGATACCTGGTCCCAAACAATCAGAGCATAAGCATGCAACATGCCACGAAAGATACAAGATTAAGACCAAAGAGAACGTCTTTGATTTGAATGATGATTTTTTATTTTATTTTATTTTACAATGGGGCAAAATTTTTATTTTGTGGATCTTTGAGTCCACTAATACACACAGACGAACATTCTTGCCTTTTTAAAGCAGCCTTGCTACAAGCACAAAAGAAAAACAAAACACAACAAGCATTAGTTCTAAACCATAGAGCATACAGGTTGTGAAGGCTGGAGACTCGTCGTGCCTTCAAAGTCTGTAGTTGTGTCTAGTGGACAAGTAGGATAATTAACTACTTTCTCTCCTCGGAAGGGCACCAGGGCACTGATCATTGTTGATGTTATATATCGTCAAAATGTAAGGTAATATCGGGCATATGTTTCAAGAATTAACTCGATCATTCTGCCTATAGATTTTATCTTCTTACGTTCTTATGAACATTTTTAAAACATTGGTGAGTAGGAGCAATAAGCCAAAATGGCATAGCTATGCAAAAGAATCGAATCGTGATGAAAAGATGAACAAGGAAACTCAATTTCGACCTGGTAGGAATTCAATACGAAAGTACCTGAGAATCAAGGCAATAAAGGAGACTCAAAAATGATACCCAGTAAATAGAATGGAGATGAGATTATTGAAACTGATGCATCGTGTAGCATTTATTTATTCATTTTGTTATAGATTTTCTTTTCCTGAAAAATGTGTGAATCTACCATTGATGAACCTCTATTATCCTAGCAATTTGTTCCAAATCTTCGTGAGGGGTGTCCACTTACACAAACGTAACAACTATCGCAATTAGGATCTATATGTGGATAGTCATAAAAAACAATACTACAAACTAGGGATAAGAGTTCAAATCTAATCAAGATTAAAACTAGAGAAAATAGGTAACCTAAAAGGCGAATCAAGCATCAAAACCTTGATACAAATAAATGTTGTTGGAATCGGCAACGCCCCTGTTTCCGCTGCCATCTCCCATGGCTGCTAGGTATAATTTGAAAAAAGGCTAAAAAAAATTTTTTTTCAATGGGAGAAATTGCTTCTTCTTTTTTTTTACACTAAAAAACACGTTTTTTTAAGTAGGAAAACTGTTCCAATTTTTTTTTAGAAAGATAAGGAAAAAAATTGTAGCAACGCAAGGAACCTAAACAGGATTGAAAAAAAAAACCCTAAAACGGTTTTTTGTCCAAAAAGCTTGTTTTTTTTGTGTTTAAAAAAAACAAAAAAAAGAAATCATTTTGCCAAAAAAAAAGAAAAAAGCTTTTTCTTAAAGCCTTTTATAAAAATCCCCCCTGTCTGCTGCCTTTGCCGGATTCACCCCACTATACTTCTCTTTCTCTCTCTCTCCGAGTTGAAAATGAATAATTCACCTATTCTAGCTCTGTTTATCCTTTTTTTTTTTTAATAAATAAATTATAATTGGCTTATTTGAAATTTATGGCACGTGACATAAGAATTAACAATAATAAAGTTTTTTTTTGCACCCCAGTCCCCCGAACTTCTTGTATTTTATAAATTGGTCAAGACCAATAGTAATGTTCTGGGAGACAATATTTTGGTGCTTCAATGAGACATTGACTTTAGTATGTTTTTTGAAATATCATTTCACTAAGCCGCCCAACTATCACAAAGTGCAACGGCTTATTAAGGAAAATACAGGCAAACACTTAATCTATTTTGATATAGGAGTCTTTCCCACTCTTACTTGATACTCATTTCTTAATAAATAATTTTTTTGCCAGCTTCTGTCACGCCTCAAAGTACGGGAGATGACGTGACAGATTAATTAAGTTAATTAAGTAAAAATTTTAATTAAAACACAAGTTAAGGAATTTAATTAATTATGAAAAATGTGACAATTTAAGACTTTTTAGAACGATTATTATAATAATAAAACAGACAGGCCGGAAATAAAATAGAATAAAATAAAATAAGATAAAGAAAAAGAAATACGCGTTGGGTCCCTCCGGGCCCATAACTTATGCACACATATAGTACCAATAATAAATAAAATTACAACCACAGTCTAAAAAAGGAATTAAAATAATACATGCCTTGATTGAATAATGCAAATAATCTACTCGGGGTCTTTTACTGCTTGCAAGTCTGATCAGTGGACTCTCCATCAATCCTAAGCTGAATTCCACCTAGGGAAAAAAAAGGTTTGAGAACACGAAAAAAGCAAGCGAAAGGCTCAGTAGGACTATGCTTTAAAACAGATAAAAAATTCAAATATAAAATTTATCTTTCAGAAAAAATAATTAGAAAACAGAATTAAATAGGTAAATTCATTTAAATTAATCTTATCAAAATCAGTTTGTCCAGAAAATACCTTTTTATCTTTCTTAAGCAAACCATAATTATCACCACCAAAGTGACCTAGTTGGGTGTCGGGACCTGCTCTCAAGGTCACACGCTACACGACCTAATCTCTAAATATGGCATCATGCCCGTCGATGTATTTCAATACTTATTAAAATCTCATTTCACCAAGTATATTCATTTACATTCATTATGAAAATCACATCATTCTACTGTTTATGAAAACACTAAAAAAAATCTTTTTCAATCAATCATTGAAAAATATTTTGAAGGAAATCGTTTTGAGGCCAAAATCCTTTTTAAAAACTTGGCTACCAAGGAAGGGGATAGAAGTCCTATCTTAATGCCCTTGCCAATCTCAAACATCGTAGTCCCGATTCACTATACGTTAGCTCCACGATACCATGAACAACCTTACATATACACTAAGTTTATCATTATCTAGCTTAAGATATCCTATGTTGCTAAGCTATCCCATGGTGTCTTAGTGTGCCATTTAAATCCATAAAATCATATTGCAAGTTTAAAATATCTATCGACGTTCAAAACAATGAAAACAGTAATGAAAAATTTTCATGAAACCCGGTCGGCCTGCCGGTTCCCCTAGTCCGGCCTGCCGAACTGTGAACTCGGCCTACCAGTAAATCAGGACTGGCCTGCTGAACTATTTCTAGGTTCAACTTGAAGATGGTATAAGTCCAGCTTGCTGGACTCATGAATCCTGCCTGCCAAACTGGAAAATTCTAAAAATTTCTAGAATTGGGTCTTGGCCTCCTCGAGCCTAATTCTCTTTTTCAACCTGTTTTTGTAGTTCTCAAGCATATAAAACATTCATAAATGGTAGAAAAACATAATTGAACACTTCTAAACTAGTTTAAACAAGATTTTCATAGAAAAATTCAAAAAAATTCAAAAATGAGAAAAATAGAGAAAAATGGAAAAACTTGATTCGAATTTGTTTTTCATCAAACTAAGCTTAGATTCTAGATATTTTAGGTTCATCTAACTTAGATTTAAGGTTTTCTAAGCTCAAAAAGGGGGTCGGTTTCAAAATGTAAATTAAATAGAAAAATTAAAAAAGTTTTGAAATTTTTGAAAACTA
>CAMOHE010026543.1:0-12409 GCA_946598075.1 Artocarpus hirsutus
ACCCAATAACCCATGTGCTAATTGCAGATAGTGAACCCAACTTTGTTCACCTTCTAATCCATGATTGTCTTGCAACCTTTCCAAGACCATCCTAAATGATTTATGAATCTTATTAGGAACTAGAATATATAGATTTATACTTAATTCATTTATGGATGTGGTTACATGTTGTACTTTAGTTTTAATTGTCCTTATGCACACCTTAGGATCAAGGGTGTGTGGAGCTTACGTTAATTATTCGGAGATTAAAAGATTGTTGAGAAGCTTGAAAGGTAGAGATTCTATTACTCATCATTTGTAAGGTTTTTATGGAATTAAAATTGATTGTTTTACCACAAAATATATGTATCTATGTTGAACTGCTATTATATGAGAATCACATATGAAACTATGACATGAACTCGCCCTGTATTGATTAGCGAGGAACATAATGAATTAACATATGTTGTTATAAGTTGGTAAGCATAGTTAGGAAAATTGATTCTATAAATAATGATAGAACATTGAGAAATGGTGAGACGTGAAGAGGGCGGCGGTTACGTCCTTGGGCACGATTACCCTAAAAGCTAAAATAGGGGGAAGGTGATGACGCTTCCTTGGGTCGAAAGTCCCAGAACACATTGTACAGGAATCGACTTGGTGAGGACTCAGGGCTTGATGTTCCCTCACCGGAATACCCTCGGAATGTTCAGAGGGTGGCCAAGCACGTCCATTTGGGTTTCGATAAGTGAAGTGTTACTTTATTTAATGTGGATACCTAGGAATAATAATGAATTATAATATTTATATGTATGTATAAGTGTGAAACCTGGTAATGGTTAACTATGGTATCCACAAGATATGATCATAATAAACCTTATAATTTGGTATATGATGTAAATTAATTAACTATGTAGTTTTAATGTGGTAATGAATAAACCTTAAGGTGAGTAATGAATTTTCCTACTGAGTATGTTGTCGCTCATTCCCTATTATGTTCATTTTTTCAGGACTCACTAAGTGTGAGGTGGCTACAAGAAAAAAAATTGGAGAAGCTATGTAGCTATATTACGTTGGGATTGCTTTGACTGCAAAGAATGATCTTCATAATAATGTAAGCATCCATTGTTACTTTCTGTGACTGTATTAAGATTTGTTGAAGGTTAAAATGATGATGATGACAGTTATATATTATTAAAATTTAAGGTGCTACATTAAACTGTGGTTTATTTATTTGTTTATGTTTTTATTTTAGTTTGAGAGTTTTTATTTAAGTCCCGAGTAAATTACTTTAGTGATTTATATTTATTTTCTAATCTTCATATTATTTAATAAAAACTGTTAACCCCTACGTAGGGGCGTTACACTAAATTACTTATAGATTTTCAAAAAAAATTAATACAAGAAGCAATAAAAAATGAATATCGTTAACTTAATATAATATTGTTTGTATTAACAATCCATAACATTGGCACACTCTAAATAAGGAGTATCATTATCACTTGAAGTCTTAAAAAATAAATATTATTAAATATTATTATCATTATGTATTATTAGCTTAATGATATATCAATTATATAACCTATAAGGCACACAAAAGACTTAATAAATACTATTTTATTAATTTAATTACCTATCACCGAAAAACAGAAATGTTATTACCACTTAAAGTCTTAAAAAAATGAATGTCAGTAAAATTAACTTAACTTGTAAGACATATATTATATCATTAATTTAATTACAACATCCTAATTCTAATTTGTCATTAAAATTGTGATTCTACAAAAAAAAATTATATTTTAGTTGAGGAAATTTTAAAATTTTTATTTTGGATACTAATTTAAATTTAAACAACAAACAGCTTAATTTTAAGGATTTTTTCAAATATAATGATGTTATAATCCGTTTGAAATCTTAGATACATATATTCTAATTATTCTAAAAAATAAATTAAAACTAACAATATCATTATTTAGGTCATTAATGTCTTTATACATATACATTGAGACATATAAAGAATATTTATAAAATGGAGACATATTTTAACTCTATAAATAAACAAAAATCATATGGCTCATTTACCCTAGTTAAAAGACAAGGCTTAGTCTCATCAGGAGTCCTAAATCAAATAAAATAGTCTTAACATAGAAAACTCACGCATGAGCAGTCCCCTTAATGGCCCAATTTCTTTTTCCTTTTTTTGGGCTCAACAAATTATCAAAGGAAAAAGTGAGATGAAACACCCGAGGCCTTATTTATAGGCTAGTCCTTCCACCTCGCATTGAGTCATAATTAACTAAAATATTTATAATTAATAGATAAAAAAACCTAATCCTAACAATAAAAATAATATAAAGTCGTAGTATAGAAAACTCACGCATGAAGAGTCCCCTTAATGGCCCAATTTCTTTGTCCATTTTTTAGGCTCAACAAACTAAGAAAAGGAAAAAGTATGAAATGAAAAGCCGAAGGTCTTATTTATAGACTAGTCTATACTAGTCTTATTGAGTACTAATTCAACTAAAATACTTAAAACTTAAATAGAGAAAACCTAATGCCAACAATACAAATAACATGCATTCCCACTATAGAAAATTTTTGAATGAAGAGTCCCCTAAATGGCGCAATTTCTTTTCCCATTTTTTGGGCTCAAAGAGTTTTGAAAGAGGCATTCACATACATGTAACTTTTTCAACTTAAATTTTTATTTATACTATAAAATGTACCATAAACTTAAAGCATATACCATCGGGACATGTTGTGTTGCATGTTCTATCGAGACATGTCTATCAGGATCATTTTGATATGTCCTTCTAAGACATTTTAGGTGTCCCTTTGACATGTCCCGAAAAGACATTCTTAGGTGTTCTAAATGGACATTTTTGTATCCTATCAAAATATGTATTTCTCCTCTCTTATTCTCTCTCTTTCTCTCTCTCCTCTTCACCGGCGACTTGTCCCCAACACCGGCGACGTCGTCATAGGCCAAAAAGTACAACTTTGTACATGTCATATTATTCTATCAAAACCCATAAAGATACTCATTTTCATGCACATATATACTCAGATGATTAATTAAAAGATCCACAATTGTGAAATTCTTCAATACCCACTTCACGAATAATAAAGAATTATAATTAAAAAAATAAAGTGATATAATACAACTTTTTTAGTGTTGTTTACTTAGAGGGGATATTAGTGGCCTTCTTTTCTTCTCCCACCTCCTAGAAAACGACGACAAGCTTCTTCCTCCCTGGCCTCCGCTACATTCTTCTGCTTGAAATCCTTGGAGAGTTCATCCGAAGCCCAATTCCCACAAAATTATTCGAAGAAATCACCGGAGCAACAATGACCTTGACCTCCCTCCTCTCGACCTTGACCTCCCTCATTCTCTCCGACAGACGACGTAGCTCCGGCCAAGCAACTAAATTGCGACGCCAGCCCCTTCTGACTTCGTCAGAATTGAAATCGCGACGAAGCAGCAAGACTGTTTGAGCTCTATCCATCAAGGACTCCGGCGAACTCTCTCACGCTAGCTCTGTCCCCGTCGAGAACGAAATCCATCGAGGCCATCGCATCTCTGACGCGCTTCTTCCTAGATACGGATGGACTTCGACGATCTCGCGCTCTGTCGCCGTCGGGGTCGAAACCCGTAGGGATTCTTTGTTTTCATCGCATCATCCGAGGTCGCCCATCTGCTTTTCTTCGATCGCCCATTGCCGTCACTGTGGAAAGCAAGATCTCCGTGGTTGTCGTTGTCACCGTGGAAGAAACAGATCTAAAGGCGAGGGATTACAGAGCGAGACGGGCAGAGGAGAAAAAGTGGCACAAACATTTTGCTAGTTTTTATGTGTGACATAAAAAAGTAGATGAACAAAACAAGTGGCATGAGGTGTAATTTTCTCATTTTGAAAAGGAAAAGGTGTGAAATGAAAGGCCCAGGCCCTATTTATGGACTCGTCTATCCTAGTTTCATGAAGTCCTAATTCAACTAAAATACTTGAAACTTAATAATTGATAAAAAAACCTAATGCAATATAGTAGTACAAATTATATAGTCCTAATATAGAAAGCTCATGCATGCAGAGTCGCCTTAATGGCCCCCAATTTTTTTCCCTTTTTTTGTGGGTTCAACAACTTCGGAAAGGGAAGGTGGAAAATGAAAGGCTCAAGTCCTAATTTATTTATAGACTAGTCTATCCTGGTCTATTGAGTCCTAATTTGTGAAATCATAGTCTCATCCTAGCTAAACTACTTATCCTAGCTAAAGACTTGTCTGTCCACGTCTAACTAATCTTTCTAATTAAACTGAAACACTTTACAGTAAGGAGATTGATTCAAAAAACTCGGTAAAATATATGTATGTTTGACTAGTCCATCCTAGATGACTACAAGTCTTTCAAACTAAAATGCTTGCACTCAACAGATGAAATTCCTAATGCTAAAAATAACAATTCGTAATTAGAAATTATGTAAAAAAGCAAAGTCAAGTTCTAATAACAAACTAAGTTTCTTAGTTATAGACTAATCTATCTAATTCAATTAAAATATTATTACTTAATAGGTAAAAGCTCTAATTCTAATAATAACAAATAGTATAAATACCTAATATGAAAAACTCATTGCTAGGGTTTTCCCTTTTCTTCTCCTTTCTTTTCCTTGCACTGCATCTGTGCACAGTGTCTAGGGGCTAGGGTCCAGCGTCAGTCCTGGGTTGGCTTTTGGACTCCTAGCCCCATGAACGGCTTTCTAACGGGTGGGGTTTGTCCTCTGATGGGCTTGCGTGTGGCACCGATTTTAAGGGTTTTGGTGACGGATCGAGGCGGTGGGTGGGAGGTTATGTAGGCGGATGGTGGCAACTCCGAATAGCATATGTGCGTCGACAACCTCGAGCCAGGAGTGGCGGAGTGCTGGGAGGACCAAATCTGGTTAAGGGGAGGGTTTGGTGCTTCCTCGTCCTGCTGGCGACAGTTGGCCTTGCGACACAGGTGGTCGAGCTCTTCCTAAGCATCCCTCGTTTCTACCATTTTGCAAAGGTTTCACTCCTTTGATGCCGGTTTTGAGTAGCAGGTGTGGCTGGTGTCTGTATAACTCTAGTATTGAGTGGCCCAATCGTGGCTAAGGTTGGTTCATGCCATTAGGGGTGTGGGCCTGCAGTTTTTTTGCACCTACAGTAGCGATGGCTAAGGAGACGTAGAACAGTGGCTGGAGTTTGTGTTTGTTTTATGTTTTGTTTATATGTATTGTTGTTGTTGTAATAAGAGCGGTGTTGTTTCCACCTGGTGTGCTTGCCTTTTGCTTTCTCGTTGTAAAAACAAAGGTGGTTGGGTTAGGTTCCGGTGCCTTTAGTCCCTCCTCCTTATCTGATTTGGGGTTTCTACTGCCTGTAGTGGCATATGCTGAAGAGCCTCGATTGTGTTTGAGTAGGAGTGAATCTCCTTTGTTCCCACATGGTGGAACTCAGTATCTACTATGCCCTGGAGCGACCTCATTCGAATTTGCTGATGGTTCCGATTTGTTGTTGGGTTTGAGTTTTTTAATGGCCTCTTGGGCTGTTGTGTTTGAATTAATGGTTGTAATCCTCTGATTTGAAATACAATTCCCATTTTAATATATATATATATATATGTATGAAAACCTCATTTTGAGTAGGGCCAGTAATTTCGAACACGGCACGATGACACGATACGAAAACGACACGACATAAATGGGTTTGGACCGTACGAATATTAATTAGGCCATAAATGGGTTGGCACGAATAACACGAAAATAAACGTGTTGGATTCGTGCTAGTACACTTAACATGCTTTAACACGTTTAATTAAATGTGCAACAAACGTATCAACACAACACGATCTGCCCATTTATAGTACATTTAAACTTAGAATAAAAAAATTTATAATTTTGCAAGATAAAAGATTTGAACCTTACACCTAAAAGTATATTATTAAGCTTGCCTCTACTATACTAAATGGTCATTTTATACAAAATATGAGCTTTTAATGTATTTAAGAGTATATTATTATGCTTGCCTCTACCACACTAAATGATCATTTTGTACAAAATAAGAGCTTTTAATTTATTTATTACATTTTTAATGCTTTCGAAGCTTAAAATAAAACAATAAAACAATTTAGATTCGATCCCTGCTGTTGCAAGGGATTGAACCTTGCTTTCAAGGTTGAAAATGTTGCCTACACACCACCTAAGTGAATCAATGCTTTTGGTTGAAAAAGGGCTTCTAATATATTTATTATTGTTCAAAAGTTTTAAACCAAAAATCTCACATCGAAAACAAAGAGAGACTTTCTCTTGTTTGTACTCTATATAAATATCGCGTCCCTTGTGTCTCAACTCACGTTGAGATTAATTTATGTGCAGTCTTGAATTTTTAAAATTTAAAGATTAGAAGAATATACAGTTAAAATATTTAATAATTAACTATTGTTATATTTTTGACATTAATAAAGACTTTTTAGTTTATAGTGACTAGTTTGTAGTAAAAAAATTTATGCAACAAAAATATTTAATTTTTAAAATTTTGATAGTCAAAATTTTAAAAAAATTTATATAATAAATTTTAATCATATCTTGTTGTGTTAAACATGTTTTATGTATGTTGTGTTTGTGTTTGTATTTTAAGCACGCTTATTAATTGTGTTTATGTTTATTTTAATCATGTCGTGTTATAAACGTGTTGACACGAACGCGACACGCGACACGAATTATCAGCCCTAAACTTGCCATAATCGTGTTAATCGTGTCAATACGTCATGGTACGTTTAATAATCGTGTTAATCATGTCATGCTGTATTACGCGTATTATAGGTGTGTCGTGTTCGTGTTTATATTTTAGGCACGTTTATTAATTGTGTCGTGTTCGTGTTCAGCGTAATCGTGTCGTATTGTAATCGTACTAGCATGAACACGACACATAATACGATTTGCCAGCCCTAATTCTAAGTCCTGATTTATAGACTAGTCTATTGTAGTCCAATCTATCCTAGTCTAACTAATATTCCTAAGTTAGCTTCTCCTCAATCTCCCTTTGATTATCCAAAACATGATTGTCCTCTTTTTTCCAATTTAGAGAGGATATTTTTACTACCAATTTACGAAAAAACAGGCCATTTTGTATTGTTTTTAAATTGAGTGAAAATGTTTTTGTTTTAAAAAATAAGAATTTTTTAAAAATTATGCCAAGAGTGTTTTTTTTTGTATTACAAAACGTACGAAAACATTTCCAAAGATTTTAAGAACGAAACCAAATAGGGCTTTTGTGTTTCCATCCTACTCTTTGACCTAACTAAACTTTATTTTTTGCTCAGACACCCCTTCTTTAAAAGTTATTTTCTCCACATGAATTCTTAGCACCCAGCCTTGTCTCCACCTTTTCACTATCATCTAGAAGGCCAGCCTCCTCTTTCTAATGCGAACTTTCAATTTTCAAGATGATCTCGCTCTTTATCACCCCTTGAGTCTCCAAAAACTTCTTTGTCAAGTAGGGTTAATTGCCTCGCCTGCATCAGCTACTCCATATTTTCTTTAATAACTGTAGAGCTTAAAACAAAATAACCCTCAGAACTGCCTTTTCTACCATTCCTTCGTTCTATATACTAGGAGCGTCAACCGTGTCGTTGAAAATTAGATATTTTCCCATGTCAACCCTTCTACTTCTGCATGGGAATTTTTCTACCAAGAAGACTCTTCAGCTTCCTCTTTTCCGTGTCATCATCTTCTCCAAGATGTTTTGCTTCACTCCTGGTTAACATACCATCTCTTTTGCAATTTGCCTCTCCACTCTGACTAGCGTATTTCCCCGATTTAGAGACTGATATTAATCTTCTGCACTTGGCACTGTACTTGCATGATTGGAGACAAAAATCCCCACGAGAAAGGTCTTTAATTTCTGTCGACATAAGAAACGTCCCATTCAATGTTTCCTTTCCAAATCCAAGTAAACCTCCACAAATGTCACCAATAAACCTTCAATATGTACAGATACTCCATGGCTGCTGTTTAGCAACGCATCTCCTATTTTGGAACAAGCCCATTTCCTCAAGCAAAGAATTCTTATCTTTTTCATCGCAACACCACTTGATGGCTCTATCAGCTATCAGCTGCCATTGGAACTAGCACCTTCTTTCTCCCCGTTTCGCAAATGCTTCGAAATTCGATCTCATAAATTCCTTCATTCCCGTTAATTTTTCCAACGAAATTACTTAGTAGACAAAAATCCTAGCGCTAATATTAAAAAACAGCAAAAAAAAATTAATCCAATAAACTAAAACTAAGAGTGGATAAGAAGTAAAAACAACTATAAATCTTAATAATACAATTCCTCCACATGTCTCTTATGTTAGCATAAAGGGGGAGATGGAGGGTGAGGAAGTGGAAGGGTGATGGGGAGGGAAAGGGAGAGAGACAGATGGAAGGGGGGAGAGGAAAGGATCCGCCTGATTTTTGTCGACAAAATATGTGATCCTCACCTGAGCATAGTTGCTTCTAGGTGATAATCTGCTTTTCCTGAACGTAAATCAATTAAGACGTTACTACCGTATACATTAGTTTGTACAGACAAGTTTTAATTCAGAATTCAAACGTATAAACTTTAAAGCAAAGAAATGGACATTCCAAGGTCGTAAAACACACCTTGCAATATTTTATAGGGTGTTTGGAAGGGTGGTGGGAACCGTTAATTAGAACCACTTTTACTGTAGCATGTGAGAGCTTTACATGGTAGCAATTTTTTTTTTATTGTTACTGTAGTATATGAGAGCTTTACACTGGTTATAACTGAGTTTGTGATAGGATCCTACCATTTAGCCAAATTAGATAATGTTTTAGATTTGGTACCTTCTCGTCATCAGAAGAGGCCAACATTAATCGATATGCAAAAAGGATAAAATCAAGACCTTAAAACAATTAATCAAGAAAAGAGAGAAAACTAGGAAACATTGACAAAAAAAAAATTAAACCTTGATAATCAATGAAGACAAACTCCTAACATTCCTAATGTAAAATAAGCGACAACGAAGGAGGCTTATAAGACCAGCACGCAATTAGAAAAGAATAATACGTCATCTATAGATGCTATGGAAGTATGGCCTGAAAATATTTGTTACAAGAGACTAATATAAGCAGATAGCCACATCCTTTGGATAAATTAACTGAAAGGACTGACCGCTAGCTCTAGATGTAACACCTTTGATTATTCCATCTCAAGAAGTAAATGAGCAAAGTGGAAAAAAAAAATTAAAGGTTTCCATGAATGCAAAGCAAGGAACTTACCAATTATAATGAAAGCATAAAAGTGCGGGGGAGAAAGAGAAAATGTTCATATTTACGTGCAGAGAGAATAGATGAAGTTGTATAAAAGGAAATCCCACCAAGCCCTCCAAGATGTTGGAACAACAAAATGCCTAATCCATTCTAAAACAATTTCCCATTAGTTATCATGTGCTAAAAGGAATGAACAAAATTATACTGATTGGTTTCATTGAGAATTGCTTACAACTAGTATTATGCTATTTTGGTTTACAACCTATTCTGGGAAACTTTTAATTACAAAAGATTCAGACTTAATCTCTACAATTACAGCTAATAATCCTGTCATGGTATTGACTCGGTAAATCAGAGAATGATTTCCCTAAGAATCCGAGTCAACGAATCTTGACAGAATCGTCTACAAGAAACATATATAATACGTAAGATAATAGATCACTTTGAATTCGGTTCACAATCAGACAATAAAAAACTCTACTAGTTTGTTTATCTAAACCACAAACAAAAAAATATGGGGTACTTTCCTTTTCATGTTTTATAGTCATCATGCAAGCAACTTAACTAATTAATACTTTAATGGATTTCAAAATTTAATCAGAAATTTTGATTGCACTTACCAGCCATCTAGAGGACTCAGAGGATGCATAAGAGGCCTCGCTGCAACAGAGATGAAATAACGCTGCAAGCAAGTTAATTCACAAGCAATGCATTTCAGTACTTCAAATTACTATTCTTTGTAGTTAAAAGTTCAAAATATATGATAAACAAACAAGAATTTGCCAAATACTGCCAAGGTACGACAGTTGACAAGAGGGTCTATCAGGAAAAATAATAGTGTTCTACCAGAGCTCATAAGTAAATGTATATATTGGAGGTACAGTGAGCGCGAAGAAGACGACAAACTAAATTCAACACCAAAGATTTAAACTTTATTCATTCGTCTCAAAATGAAATTTGAATTGCTAGATACATAGAGGCATCACTGACTTTAAGGCTCATTCTTGACAGTCATTTTAGTCATTTGCCTGCTTGGAGAAAAAAATAATGAAGACAGTCATTATTCATGTAGCAAGTAATCAGTAATTAAACTTCAGTTGATAAACTTTTATGGAAATTACCGCATAACAACGAAACTCCCAGTCCACGCCGCACTAAGAATCTTCCAACATCAAGCCACAAACACTCTTTCAAGAAGTATTAAATATAGTTCTAAATAGAACTTTGATTGAGATCTAAAGTTGTGTGTAAATCTCATATGTTTTGTTTTTCCGTTGTAATAACGGGGTGGTTTTCCCACCTACAGGTGTGGGGTTAGGCTTTAATGTCTTTAGTCTCTTGATCTTGTCCTATTGGAGTTATCTACCGCCTGCAGCAGCATTTATGAAATAGCCGTGTTCGATTATTGGTATGCCTTTTACATTTCCATATTTTGAAACTCGGTACACATTTTGGCTTTTGGCCATTTTCAATCGAATTTGTTGGTGGATCTGATTTGTTGTCGAGGTCGAGTCATTAATTGTGTTATGGTTTGTTGTATCTGAATTAGTGTTTGTACACTTTTAATTTGGAATGCAATTCTCATTTTCAAAAAAAAAAAGAAGAAAAGAAACAATATGAAACTAAGACTTAAAATATAGTTCTAATGAAATTTTGAAGTTTCTTATAAAAAAAATGAACATAAATCTTGATAAAACTGACAGCATAATAAATTGATGAAACCTAAAGATCTGTCCCAGACCTTAATAAAGCCAAAATTCAATTAAAAAAGCAGTGTCTAAGAATCGATGATCTATGAAACTAAGAAAGACATGAAAGAACTAGCAAAATTTAATTCTAATTATCAACATACCTTCTAAATCAAAATTTTTTATTGCACTTCAAGATCTAAAAGTCCAAAAAAGGGTGATTAAGTGAATGATCAACAGGGCCTGCAATATCTTTTGAATAAGCATCAAGTACAAACACTTTCACAGTAACAAACGAAACTTCAGGAATGATGCCAGTCACAGAGGACTAAACCCAACAGCTTTAGATGTTTATTATGATAATATTAATTAAGAAAAACGATACCTGGCGCTTTGTTGAACGAGCGTCTCCATCGTCTCTCGTCCCAAGAAAAGATTTCAACAATTAAAAAAAGTATTAAAACAATGATAACAAAAGGAAACAACAAATTTCCTCAAAAAAAAAAAAGCAAAAGAAAAAAAAAAGCCACCGTTACTATAGGGTATTTAAAAGGGTAATGAAAATTGTTGTTTAAAACCATTTTTATTGTAGCATGTAAGAGTTTGATATTGTAGCAATTTTTTTATTATTACTGTAGCATGTGAGAGCTTTACGCCGTTTATAATTAAACACAGTTTCCATCATTCAAAGAAACACGATGTTATAATCAATAAAGCTAATGATAAAGATGTCATCCCATACACACTCTACAAATTTCTTTGATAAAAACTAAAAAGGCTAGAATCTATAGAAAAATCATATAAAAAACTTCAAAACGGTCAATCATAATAGTTCGTAACAATGATTGTTGTAATTTCTTTTGTGCTTTTCAATGGGTTGTCTCTATTTTTTTTCTTTTTTTTATTTTTATCTTATTTGTTGTGAGGATACCTTTATAGTGAAGAAGCTATTCTTTATATTTTTTTAAAAAATAAATTAATCAATAAATAAAAGTTTGATAAACTAACTAATAGTATATATATGAATCACCAAGATTATTTCCCAAGTTTTGTTTATTGAACGATATCAAATCTTCATAACCATACGGTGAAAAGGGCAAGTGTTTCCACTCAAAAACTAAACAATTAGGAAAATGTTATATCATTCATGAAACACTCGTTATTTTAACGAGTATGATTTTTGATAAAATTATATGAATAAAAATATCACTTTAGTATTTTTACTAAGTCACCGTAGTAAATATTTTAAATCTACCTATCACTTACTTATATCAGCCTTGTCCCACTACATTAATGCTCAATTAAATAGCATCCTTATCATTTGGAGACATAGAATTAATTCACCTCAACTACCAGAAGACATCGATATGTTTTCTCAACCACCTTTTTAATGCTTCCTTCATCTTCTTCTACAACATACCCCATTTGTTCCCTCAATTATGTTGACATTATTTGCTAAA